>CM075007.1:30082793-30094309 GCA_037576675.1 Pangasius sanitwongsei | reverse complement strand
GTGACACGTCTCTCCCTGCTAATCACCTCTTCCCAAAACTACCGTCAGTGACACGTCTCTCCCTGCTAATCACCTCTCCCCAAAACTACCGTCAGTGACACGTCTCTCCCTGCTAATCACCTCTCCCCAAAACTATCGTCAGTGACACGTCTCTCCCTGCTAATCACCTCTTCCCAAAACTACCGTCAGTGACACGTCTCTCCCTGCTAATCGCCTCTCCCCAAAACTACCGTCAGTGACACGTCTCTCCCTGCTAATCACCTCTTCCATAAAACTACCATCAGTGACACGTCTCTCCCTGCTAATCACCTCTTCCCAAAACTACCATCAGGAAAGCGATTCTGTTCCCTCATAACAAAAACTGCACGCCATCCAAACAGCTTCTTTCCACTGCCAGTTTCTCTTAGTAAGCAGTAACCACTACAATGCTGACCTGCCAGTAACAAGCAATCTGCACTAAATGTTTGTACAAACCATATATCATTGCTGTTATTTATTATATATCACATTTATCCCTATTTATAATACCTACTGCACCTCCTGTACATACAGTAAGTCATCCATTCCCCTGTACACATCACCCTCATAGCTGTATATCCTTATTTCTAATTTATTGTAAATATGCCACTTGTGCACTTCTGGTTAGATGCTAACTGCATTTCACTGGCTTTGTATATGTACTTTGAACAATGACAATAAAGTTGAATGTAATCTAATCTAACTAATCTAATCTAATCTAATCTAATGTAATCTCACAATTGTTCCCCTCCGTTTAATGCACCTGAACTGTATCCTGCTGTTATTTCTGCCTCCACTGTAATGTAAATTACACCTGAGCCTACCATTTCTGCTTAAAGTGCAATATTTGTATATTTTTATATTTGTATATTTATGAGATGTGTGTATTGAATGCATCGTGTTGTGACCACACATCAAGAAAAATTCCTAATACAATACGTAAATGTAAATGTCGAATAAAAGGATTCTGATTGCGAAGCTTGGGAGAGATAATTTTTTTTTTACATTTTCCCTTTCCAAAATTTTTCATGCTAGTTTCAGGTCTTTTGTGTGTTTTTTGAGAATTTTGCTGAAAGTTGTAAACGCTGTTTAATGATATTATTTCAAACCCAGCTGAACAACGGTACGTCTAAGATCGCTCAGATCCAGCTGTACGTTGTCGACTCTCATCTGCCTATTACAGCGTATTATCCTGTAGCGTAAGTTATATGTGATAGGCTCTCCAGTTCATTGTGTTTGAGGCTACGTCGGTATTAATGTCATCCTGCAACAACAAAATCTTTCATCAGGAGCCGCTGCTGTGATACACAATAACACACTAAATAAAAACAGCACTGGGTTTGTGTTTCTGTCTCACCTTCTCTCAAGGTCATGAGGTTCTCACTGTGGAAATTTACAGAACCATAAACGGGAAATACGATCAGTTTGGGCTGAAATGGAGTTACAGTCAGGTCAAAGTAGTTATAATCAGAGCAGCGTTTATGACTGACATGTTTTATATGCGTGTAATAAAAAGAGTCATGTTTTAAACGCAGGAAACGTGTCACATGTCAGTGCAGGAACCATTACTAAAGCTATCCACAATCCACACAACAGCTGCTTTGAGGTTCTATTAGAGTTTAATGTTAACCTTCCGTCTCTCTTTTTAACGTTTAAAAAATAATACGCAGAAATTACTCTATCATTCACCGCTTACTTATACCCACAAAACACACACAATTCTTACACTCTTAGTGAATTTATAACCATTAAGGGTTGTTTCTGTGCGGAAACCTTTAAAGGTTCTATGCAGAACCCTACAACAGTGTCTTTTCATAGTTAGAAGCCTAAGAACCCATAATTATCCAATTAACCCTTTCAGAACCCATTCAGAACCCTTTCAGAACCCTTTTTCATTACGACTGTAACAGGTAATAAACTGAATGTTAAACTCCTGACAGGTTCCAGATATTAAAGACAAAAATAATGAGCAATAATCTGGAGTTCGTACTGCACACTTACCCAGTTACTACAGCTCATCTCATCTTATGTTATTGTATCTCATCTTATCTTGTTATTTTACCTTATCTTACTCTATCTCATCTTATGCTATTGTATCTCATCTTATCTTGTTATTGCACTTAAGTTACCTTATTTCATCTTTTTTATCTTATTATCTCTTATTTTCATCCTATCTTAAAATTTCCACCTTATCTCATTTTATCTCCTCATTTCATTTTCTCATCTCAATGTTTCCACCTTATCTCATTTTATCTTATCCCCTTGTTATTTTTTCTCATTATCTTATCTTGTTTTGTCTAATTTTATCTCATCTGATTATATCTTATTTCATTTCATTGTATCTCATCTTATCTCACCTCATCTTTTTTGTATCTCATCTCATCTTATCTAATCTCATGTCATTTTATCTCATGTTATCCTGTTATCTCTCTTTTTATCCTACGTGATATAACTTTTTATCCTTAAGTGATATAATGACATTAAAGTGCACCACTTGTAACATGAATCTTGTCATTTTTATAAACAACACCATCCTCATGCTTTTGCTCTGGTTTCACAAAAGAAGGTTATAAATTTTAATTCAGCTCATAAAGACCAGAATAATCTTTCAGTCTCATTGCTATTAAAATATTCATGAAAACTAAACAGCATTGGATCAGAACTATAATCAGAACATTTACACTGATTCATCAATCCATGATTCAGCACTTCAACAAAAAAATTTTAAATTTGTTCGTCAACTGTTGCTTTTTTTTTTTTTTTTTAAAGATCACTGAATGATTTATGAGAAACAAAGTTTAAAAGGATTAGCTTTGAAAATCACAGATCCAGGTCGTGCTCGCTTGTCCTCATGAATATTCATAAGCAACCGAGGTTCATGCTAATGAATATTTATATATAAGGTAGTTGACATGTTAATGAATATTGATGCTATTTGTGATAACGTCATATGTTTCTCATCTGAACAAGATTTTAAATTTCAAATGTCAAGAATGAAAAAGAGCTTTGAGAAAGAAAACAAAGAAAGAAAGACAGAAAGAAGATAACCAGAAAGCAAGAAAAAAGAAAGACTACTATTTTCTGAAAATCTGTTTTAATAGCTAAAAAAAAGTTAAAATGATTGAAGTTTATCACTGAATTGAAGGAAACAGAAACAGCAAGAAACAGAGAGATGCGTATAAAGAACCGATGAAAAGGTAAAGATATAGAGAAAGAGAGAAATGAGTAAAGAGAAAGATATAGAGAGAAAACGACTGATAAACAAAAAGAGAAATAAAGTGTGTGATTGTACTGAGTGTGTGTTAGAACTCTAGTGATGATGGTGAAATCTGTTTGCTGTGGATCTTCAGATGTTTGTGCAACTCTGAGGTATAAATTATGAGTTTTTAACTAACGTGTAATGAGGCACGCTGTCTGACCGGGACATTTGGAACAAGAGTTTTGGAGCACAAACTAAGGAGTCATATTTATGTCTGGTATTATATAAGCTTTTAATTTAACAGATTCAGACTCTGTGACAGCTGGGGCTTGCTGGAATAAGACTTCATAAATGTTTAGATGTTAATGTCAGTCATTTAGTGATGAGTCGTTCTTGAACGATTCGTTCATTTTGAATGAATCTTCAATGTGACTCGGGAAGAACGAGTCGTCTCGGGGATTCGTTCAGTCGCGCATGAGCAACATCCTATAGGTTCTGTACTGGAGTTAGTTCATCTCTCGAGTCTTGGGGTTTGAGTCATTCGTTCATCACGTGACCCATACCCCATAATCTTAACCAATGCAGTCTGAGCCGGAAAGAGAACTGATTAGTTCATCTCTCGAGTCTTCAGGTTTGAATCGTTCGTTCGGAACAACTCAAAAGACTTGTCAGATAAGAGGTGAGGTGAGCTAATCATAGACTAAAGATGCAGGTAAACAATGAAGTAATGTTTCCTGTCTCTTATAGCATTATAGTTTTGTCTTGTTTGTAGTGTGATCAACGTTTGCGTAAGCAGTAGATGTGTTAGGGAAGTAACACGTAACATTTTAATTATATTTTGCTAAAATGAACGAAATGAACGAAAAAAGATTTGTTCATTTTGCTGAACGAGACTCAAAGGTCCGAGTCGGTAAAATGATCCGAACTTCCCATCACTACAGTCATTGTGAAAGACTTCGCAACAAACACTCGGGACAATTCCTCTCCCTGCCAGCAGAGGTCGTGCTCACCAGAATAATAGTATAACTTCTTACCTTCACTTCCTGTTTACTTCCTGGTTCCTCACACGGCTCTGGACTGCTTGTGAGTCCTGAATCTTTGTTATCGCTGAACACTTTGACGTGTTCTGATAGTTGATCGCTCTGTTCATTACCCTTTGGCTTTGTTTAATGATACTGATGTGTTTTCACTTTTTTCTGCCTGAATGTTTAGGATATTTGGATCGCGATTTCACTTTTTGGATCATCAATCTACCTCAGGTCAGGTATGTTACAGATTTACAGTACATAGCATAATACTCATATACACCACTGCTATGTAAAGTGTAACCAGATAACTGTAACGTGTGTGAGACAACCTAAAACAGAGAGATTAATGAACGATATTTAAAAGAATTGCATAAGTTTAACACACAGAGGTTTATGCCTAATTCTGTGTATAATTAATTAAATAAAAATTCCCTGATTTCAAATAGATATGTGCTTTTTCAGAACAGAAAGCACAGATATTGTAGTTTTAGGTGATTGAATACAAAACCTACATTTTAAAAAAAATGCAACAAAAAAAAGTAATAAAAAATTTCTGATATTTATTTTATTATTTTATTTTCATCTGGGAAATTGAGCAGTGAATAAATAAGAATGCTACTTTATAATTCAGACCAAAAAAAAAAACAACAACAATAACAAAACATTTCCACTGCTAAAGTCTGAAGTGGATTGCTCTTTGTGGCAGGACACAATTTAAAGTAAGTAACAGTTCCTAAACTACTGAGCGATGTGTAAGATATTGTAAGATATGTGATTTTTAATATCAGATCGGATATCAGATGTTTCAGGAAACGTTTCAGACTTCAGGGTGTTAACAAACTAAAACACGGGTGAAAACTAAAACGAAACAAAATTCAAAGATAAAACTGAGGAAAAGAAGCTAAGAGACTAACGTTAGCATCAAGACGATTAAACAAATGTAACTAGAAATAAATGTGTAATCTATCAGGAGAACCTGGACCTAGCATGGAACTAACATGAAGCTGACTCAAAAGAATGACTAGAAATATCAAGATCTTAGAGACGCAAACCAGACACGAGTTTTAAAGACACATGTAAATGTAACATTAGGAAAAAATCACCTGGTCTTTTTCTAATCTTCAGCTGTCCAGTCTGAGAGAGTCTGTGCTCATGACAGCCTCAGACTCCTGCTCTTGGCTGACAGGAGAGGAACCTGATGTGGTCTTCTGCTGTTGTAGCTCATCCACCTCAAGGTTTGATGTGTTGTATGTGCTGAGATGCATTTCTGCTCACCACAGCTGTAAAGAGTGATTATATGAGTTACTATAGACTTCCTGTCAACTCAGGCCAGTCTGCTCATTCTCCTCTGATCTCTCATCAGCAAGGTGTTTCAGCCTGCAGACCCTCTGCTCACGGGATGTTTTTTGTTTTTCGCACTATTCTGTGTAAACTCTAGAGACTGTTGTGTGTGAAATTCTCAGGAGATCAGCAGTTTCTGAAAAACTCAAACCAGCCCATCTGGTACCAGCAACCATGCCACAGTTAAAGTCACAGAGATCTCACTATTTCTTCATTCTGATGTTTGATGTGAACATTAACTGAAGCTCTTGACCTGCATCTGCAGGATTTTATGTATTGTGCTGCTGCCACATGATTGGCTGATTGGAAAACGGCATAAATGAGCAGTTGTACAGATGTTCCTAATAAAGTGGACAGTGATAAAAGTGAATAAACATAATTTTAGTAGAAGTAACATAATTATAAAGTCCTGGGACAGAGCAAGACTTCGTGACAAGAGTCTGATACTAAAGGGTTTTTACTTCTGCTGGTTATTAGAGGCGCGTGTCAATAATCAAGGAGGCGGAGCTTTGGCTTCAAGCTGCCAATCAGAGCCTTTGTTTTACTGCATATCATTAAACATTACCTGCTTTTTACCAATTAAAGGAAACGTATCTGTAGTTGTGGAACATTTTAACGCATCGTTACACATTTTCTTTTCTTGTTTTTCTCTATTTATTTTCTTACCTTCCACTTTCTACACACCTTGAAATAAAAGATGAAAGAAACAATGAAAATTATAATAAAATCAATTTCATGTGCAGCAACACGCTCAGATATGCTGTAAATCAATATTTAATAAAGAGTACAAAAAAATCCAAACAGAAGAAGAGCTGTTTTGATTAAAATCACAATGTTTTTCACATATTCCTCCAAAACTAATTATAGCAATACATCAAAACGACAGCAATAGTCTGTGTGTGTGTGTGTGTGTGTGTGTGTGTGTGTGTGTGTGTGTGTGTGTTATCTGATCTGTAGTACACACACTATAAGATGTTACGGATCCTCAGTGAATCTGGACATGAACAATGCTGATATGTTTGTAGATTAAACCCTGGGCTCGTCTGTTTGTGATTAATGTGAAACGTAGCGATGTTTAATTTTATGCCGCGTGTGTTTTGTTACTCAGATCGTACGTTATCTCTCACACTATCAACCTTTAGTTCCCTTCATGTGGTTCCCTCACGGGTCGCTGGGTCACGAGGAAATGTTCATTTATCTCAATAAGCCTCTAAATAACACAGCTGACATTTTACACTGTGTTTATTCTGATGGATCGCTGTGTTACACCGTGTGTGTGTGTGTGTGTGTGTGTGTGTGTGTGTGTGTGTGTGTGAAGATTATGCTTAGATGGTGAAAATCTTCTCCAACAAAAGTTTGAAAACAGCAGCTCTGACAGTAGCGCAGGTTTATTTATAATTAATGCGCTCGTACTAATACGATATCGTTTCTATAGTAACAGCTCATTCACAGGGACGTAAACGGATTAAAAAACATATATAATCGTTGATATGATGAAGTTTTCATGAAGGAAGGAGGTGTTTATGTAACATTTATGGAAGGAGTCTCCAGTGTCAGCGCTTTGTAACAGTCAGAGGTGAAGCTGTATGTTTTCCCTTAAAAGACAGAAACGAGGGAGAAAAGAGAGAAACAAGAGAAACGAGAGAGAAAAGAAACATGGGAGAAAAGAGAGAAACACAGGATAAACCAGAGAGAAATGAGGGAGAAAAGAGAGAAACGAGGGAGAAAAGAGAGAAACGAGGGAGAAAAGAGAAATGAGAGAGAAAAGAGAAATGAGAGAGAAAAGAGAGAAGCACGGGATAAACCAGAGAGAAAAGAGAGAAACAAGGGAGAAATGAGGGAGAAAAGAGAGAAATGAGGGAGAAAAGAGAGAAACAAGAGAAATGAGGGAGAAAAGAAAGAGAAAAGAGAGAAACGAGGGAGAAGAGAGAGAAACGAGAGAGAAAAGAGAGAAATGAGGGAGAAAAGAGAGAAACGAGGGAGAAAAGAGAGAGAAAAGATAGAAAAGAGAGAGAAAAGATAGAAATGAGGGAGAAAAGAGAGAGAAAAGAGAGAAATGAGGGAGAAAAGAGAGAAACATTAGAGAATAGAGAAATGAGAGAGAAACATGTGAGAAATGAGAGAGAAAAGAGAGAAACAAGAGAAATGAGGGAGAAAAGAAAGAGAAAAGAGAGAAATGAGAGAAAAGAGATATTCGAGAGATAAATGAGGGAGAAATGAGAGAGAAAAGAGAAATGAGAGAGAAGAGAGAGAAACAAGGGAGAAAAGAGAGAAATGAGAGAGAAATGAGAGAGAAGAGAGAGAAACAAGGGAGAAAAGAGAGAATGCTTTGCGGTGAACAGCACAGAGATCTCATGTACTTGGATGGTGTGAAAGTTCTCTGTAGCGTCACTGAATCATTGTGACCTGATCTCACACTTCCCCTTGCCACAGGAAATGACATCACGGTCACTTTCTGAAGCAGAAGCAGAAACGCTTACAGAGAACAGAGCAGCCTGAGCCGAGTGCAGAATCTCCCCGAGCGCTGTGTTTATTCTATAACTCTTACTGTCATAAGGGTCACGGATTAGGCTTATTATCCGCTGCGCTTTAAGATGAAGAGTTACAAGTTTGATATAGAGCAAAATATTACATCAGAATTCTGAGATAATCCATCACTCCTTAAAGATGATAAGCCAAAATGTCAACAACAATAATCTGACGTGCTGTAAGTTAAAGAAGTCAACGTTTTGGGATAATAAAGGACCCTGAAATAATGGGTTGGAATTTAGAGATAAGTCAGAATTTTGAGATACTAAGTTAAGTTTGAGATAAGATCATGTTTCAGATAAGTAAAGAATATTGAGATAAGTTGGAACTTTGAGATAAGACTAACTTGAGATATGTGCATATATTGAGATAATCAGTCAAAATCTTGAGATAATAAGTCAGAACTTTGAGATAATCAGTCAGAATTATGAGATAATAGGTAGGAATTTTGAGATAAGTCATAATTATTTTAAGATAATTAATCTTCCTTTTGACATAATATGTCAAAATTTTGGGATACATCAAAATCTTGAGATAGAAAGTCTAACTTTTGAGATAATGAGTGAGAATTTTGAGATAATAAAGAGGATTAGCAGGGCTTTAACAGGATGTAATATGTTAAGAGGTTATATTAACATACCATGTGACAAAGACAAAATGTTAATCATTAAATACAGTTAATTCTTGTGCTTGTATACACACACACACACACACACACACACACACAAATCTTGCATTCAAAGCATGAAGTCTTTCACACCAGAGAGCAAATGCTAATGCACATCATCGTCTCTTATCTGAAATAAAAAGGACAATTTCATGCAGTTTAGTGACCTCATACGCAGCTCCTTTTCATTTCCACTGAAAATGGAATTGACGAAGCGGAACATCGGTGTGAAAACACCTTTATTACCTTCCGCAGTCCTGAGGACATTTTTAATCTTTTATCTTTCTGCACTGCGTCGCTCCGTGGCTCATGACACGCAGATTCATAAAGCTGATGTGTTCTCTCGCGCGGCTTTATTAGTATTCAGATAGCTTTTGTGCTTTTGCATCTGTGCAGATGGAGAGATATGTAAATGGAAGTGTGTGTGTGTGTGTGTGTGTGTGTGTGTTTGCATAAACAGAAGGAGCTGAAACAGAGGCTAGTTGTCTGTAATGCAGATTCAGATTGAGAAAACATTAACAGAAATAAATAGGACATCAAACCCAGAGCACAATAATAATAATAATAATAATAATAATAATAATAATAATAATACTATAGTGTTTACGTTCTGTTCAATACTGATTAATGTTCTCACCATTTCTGAGAGAGAAAAGAGGGAAATGAGGGAAACAAGGGAGAAAAGACAGAGAAAAGAAAATAGAAGGAGAAAATAGAGAAGAGAGAGAAAAGATAGAAAAGAGAGAAACGAGGGAGAAAAGACAGAAACGAGAGAAACGAGGGAGAAGAGACAGAAACGAGAGAGAAAAGAGGGAGAAAAGAGAGAAACGAGGGAGAAAAGACAGAAATGAGAGAGAAAAGAGAGAAATGAGGGAAACAAGGGAGAAGAGAGAGAGAAAAGAGAGAAAAGAGAGAAACGAGGGAGAAAAGAGAGAAACAAGAGAGAAAAGAGAAATGAGGGGAAACGAGGGAGAAAAGAGAGAGAAAAGAGAATAGAGGGAGAAAGTAGAGAAAAGAGAGAAACGAGAGAGAAAAGGGAGAAAAGAGAGAGAAAAGAGGGAAATGAGAGAGAAAAGAGAATAGAGGGAGAAAGTAGAGAAACGAGAGAGAAATGGGAGAAAAGAGAAAAAAGAGAAGAGAGAAACTCGACTACTGTATGTGCTTTAAAATGTCTAATATATTTGTCATTACAATAATAATTTGAATGATATTCAGTTTATGTCGTTTTCTCCTGAAAATTAAACTTTATCTTTAAAATCAATTTTCAACACTGAATTGAAGATGAATGATGATGTTGAAGCATCGTGTAATTTTCTTCACATATTCTTTGCTTCATTTTACTCTTATGAGTAATAGGGCTGATTTCTTCTAAAGAAGGAAAGGTATTAAAGTTAGCTCCGCCCCTCAGCCTCGCCTTAACCTTCATAACTTTCTGTACAAATTTGATACCATGTTGAAGACACAGTTTGTGTAACAGTAAGACGTTAAGCCGACTATCAGGAGGAGAGCGATTTCATCCTCTAACATCAATTCCAATTACAAACTAAAATTAAAAAATAGCTAAAGACACTTGTGATGGACTGCAACGCTTCTCAGAGTGAAGTCCACTGAGAGATTTTAGATTTCTTTTTTTTTTACTTACAGTATTCTGGAAATCACAATCCATCATTATCAAAGTTACTAAATGTATTATTTAGTTTTCATGCCTCTGTCACTAGGTTGTCCACGCGTCTGTCCGGAACTCTCCTTAGCACGATGTCTGAAGAGCGAGCGGTTGAATGTTTGTAGGATTTATATGGAATTATTATTATTATTATTATTATTATTATTATTATTATTATAATCAGCAGATGAACTGATTAGATTTGGGGGAATTGATCTAAACAGGCTGAAGGTCACAGCAAGGTCAAATGTCCAAAATACTTTTTCTTTCATAGCTTCCTTCCTGTTTTAAGTGTACTTTATTTTCAAGGGGATTTCAGACAAACTCAGACCGAGTCTTTATAAGTAAGAGAGTCAAGAAGATTAAAAAAAAAATCAAATAAACACTTTCAGTCTCTGAAATACACAAATAACTGTATTTAAAAAAAACAGCCCTTAAATTACCTAATAATAATATTATAATAAAAACATAATAATAACTCTTCTACGAAACGTGAGTGTTCAGGACAGAGTCATCACTTTAAGCTGTTTATACAGCAGGAGATTCTTCAGGTCCTGAATCAGATTTTTTCTGAAAGTCATTGAGGGACATTTGTGTTTTGTTTTTAGGTTTTTCCTGCTTATTTTCTTTTATAAAGCACATAAACTACAGCGGAGGTCGGTGCTACTTAAATAAATTTACATCAATGAGCATTTATACGCCTTTCATCACTGGGTAAATTATTTCTCGGCTGCTGTTGCCATGATCACAGAGCGAACTTCAGGTAAGATGAAAAAAGTATAGAAAAGTGTGGGTGGACTGCTGAATGCTGAAAACTACACTTACACACACATACACACACTTATACATACTTTCAATTCAATTTTATTTTTATAGCGCTTTTATCAATGGACATTGTCACAAAGATAATTGATAAATTTATCTCTAATGAGCAAGCCAGAGGTGACGGTGGTGAGGAAAAACTCCCTGAGACGACATGAGGAAGAAACCTTGTCCACAACACTCTATGCCTGTGAACCCTCCAGACCTGCCCCTGTACCTAAGAAAAAACTATTCACAAAAGGCTTGACT
>CM075007.1:30058920-30077854 GCA_037576675.1 Pangasius sanitwongsei | reverse complement strand
CTTCACAGCTCTCACAATGTTTCTGTCATCAGCTGCTGTTGTTTTCCTTGGCTGACCTGTTCAGTGTCTGGTTGTTAGTACATCAGTGGTTACTTTCTTTTTCAGGACATTCTAAATTGTTGTATTGGCTTTGCCCAATGCACATGTTCAAATATTTTTTATCGCTTGAAAAATGGGTTCAAACAAACAGTGACATTCTGAGTTGCTTAACATGTCTAGATGTAAATATTAGGAAATGAAAGCTGAATTTCTGTTCTCATATTCATCTCAAACTCAAATATCTTTAGTGTGTAGCAAAAACAAATGACAATGGCCATTCTGTTCCAATTCTTTCAGCCAAGACTACATACATATAAGTAAAATGCATAAAAACTATGATGTTTCATTTTTTTTAATTAATTTTTAAAAAAATCAGTATTGACATTAATATAAACCTGTGATTTGCAGCTGCACTTCTGTCAGAACATCTGTTATGGAAAATTAATCAACACCTTCTGACCAATCACAATCCAAGATTCAACAGTAGTGTGGTATAAGCTACAATACTGCACATTTATGTTATTTTCTCAATAACATTAACAGAATTTCTAACTTTTTTAATCTTTGTCTGGGACCAAGACACTAATGAATTGTCCTCAGTCAATGTGAATGTTTTTATTCTCTTCCACCATTTCTTATTTTCCTTGACACATTGCATTCATCACTCTCGTGTTTCTGGCATCTGTTAAATTCAGATTCAGATAAAACACACATGACTAAGTCCAACATTATGATAAAATGTGACATGAGTCAATATATTGAATGTCATTTCTAATCACAGAACAGTGGAGAAATGAAGAGATGAGCGAACAGTAGCCAATTGAAGTGTAATGCAGTGTCCAAATCCATTAGCTTTTCCTTCTTTCAGTTATTTTAACATTGAGAGCGTTTAATTTGAGAGAAGACAAGGGTGTTAAATGTGTTTCAGTGGAGCAGGAATTTAAGTTGGGACCAGAGTGTGTGTTCTTGAAACTGGCCAAAGTTCTCCTGTTTAATTACTGTCCATTGTTTAGCTGATAAATAATTACATACAGTGGATTCTCTTATACAAGCCAAACTACCCTCAAAATACTCCTTAACCAAAATACCGTCAGAATAGCTCCATATCCAAACTACCCTCAGTATACCCCAGGCCCAAACTACTCCATCCTCAAAATATCCCCTATAGCCAAACTCTCAAAATGAATTGCATACTAAAATAGTCTTTAAAATACCAAGCATACCCAAAATGTCCTCCATACCCAGACTACCCTTAATATAGATGGGGTGAAAACACTGTAGATATAATCAGCAGCAGACTTAAAGTGGCAGTGCCGTGCAAACAGCATAAACATTGTAAAGATGTAAACAGTGATAAAATGAACAGGGATATACAGAACTGTATAGAGTGAATATGAGAAAAGGAAATAAAAGGGAAAAATGAATAAAAGTAAAGTGGCACTGCATATGGATATGAATATGGATATGAATATGGATATAAAGAGTGGATGGTGGTAAAGTTCAGCTATTTTCCATTGAGCTTATATTAAGACTGGCTCAGTGTAAAATAGTGTCCCAGGGTTTGGGTTTAGGGTTAGGGTTAGGGTTTGGGTTTAGGGTTAGGGTTTAGGGTTTGGGTTTGGGTTTAGGTTTAGGGTTAGGGTTAGGGTTAGGGTTTGGGTTTAGGGTTAGGGTTAGGGTTTGGGTTTGGGTTTAGGGTTAGGGTTTGGGTTTGGGTTTAGGGTTAGGGTTAGGGTTTAGGGTTAGGGTTTGGGTTTAGGGTTTGGGTTTAGGGTTAGGGTTAGGTGATGATCTGATGATTGCTGTTGGTACCAATGACCTCCTGTATGGCTCCTTTCTACAGCGGAGCTGAATGAGTCTTCTACTACAGGAGCTCTGCTGTTTCACCAGTAGGTCATGGAGGGGAAGCTGTTTGTTGTCCAGAGTGGCTGTGAGTTTATTGAGTGTCCTCTCAAGACCGAGCCGGACTTCTTGATTAGTTTGTTGAGTTTTTTGCGTCTCCAGCTCTGATGCCGCCTCCCCAACATACTGCTGCAAAAAAGACTGCACTGGTTACCTAAGACTGGTAGATGATCGCTAACGTCTTGCTGCAAACATTAAAGGACCTGAGCTCTACTTCCTCAGAAAGTAGAGTCTGCTCATCGCTTTCCTGTACACACCCTCTGAGCTGACCTTCCGGTCCGGCTTGTTGTCGAGATGGACACCAAGGTATCCGTAGGTGTCAACCAGCTCAACGTCCTGACCCATGATGGTAATGGGGCTGGTTGTGGTCCTCTTCCTCCTGTAGTTCACCACCATCTCCATGGTCTTGGCCACATTGAGGAGCAGATGGTTCTTCCCCCACCACTCTACGAAGTTGTTGAGCAGGTCCCTGTACTCTTCTTCCTGTCCATCCCTGATGCACCCGACCACCATAGAGTCATCAGAAAATTTCTGAAGATGGCAGAGATCCAGGGGCTGTGACCCAGGAGTTCATGGACGTGTCCACCCGCATTCTTCTCATCTTCTCTCTCAGTAGGAGACGTTAGATGGTGTTAAATGCACTTGAGAAATCAAAGAAAGTGATTCTCGCTGTGGTGTTCTTGTTGTCCGTACAGGAGTGGGCCTTTTTCAGTAGATATATGACTGCATTTTGGCTAGTGGACAAACTGCAGGGGGTCCAGAAAAGAGCTGACCTGAGGTCTGAGATGGACCAGTACTAGTCTCTCCAGGCTCTTCACTATGTGTGATGCAAGGGCTACTGGTCTGTAATCAATCAGGGAGGATGGAGTTATCCTTTAAAAAATGGAGGCCCCACCTCACAACTTACTTTGTAATCTTTTAAACCATCTATTGTGTGTGTAGTAATGTCGCAGCTGTCACAGACTGTTGGCTTTGAGGAAGCGGCGTGACTGTTGTGGCGTGTGTGTTGAAGCGTGAGTATTGTAATGTGTTTATGGTGAACAGGTCATGTTCAGAGTCAGTGTGTATCAACAGGAACAGCAGTCTGGGGAGTGCCTGGTCTTTTCCTCGCCGCCTGGTGTGATTTATTATTTTATTGATGGTGGTGTCAGTGTGGGAGCTGCAGCAGTTTAATCTCTCAATTAATAAAGTCTCCTGGTGCTCACAAGTCTCTCTGTCTCTATCCATTGCTTTGATTTCTGTATTTATTAACTCTTCTGAAATATGAATTTTCCAGCCCCTGGAAAAATATTAATGTTTGTATGAATAATTTGTGACCTTGCAATGTCTATTGTGTTACATCTGTGTGTTATTGTGTTTGACTAAAGTGTGTTTATTGTAGACAGTGTGGACTTTTGTATTTATAAAGAGACACTTATTGATGTGTTATTCTCAGAAGCAAAACAGGACTATTCTGACTTGGGCCAAGTGCAGAGATTCGGACTCTTAGGGCCAATTTAGAGTTTAGAGGCAGTGAATTAAGCCCTAATGTTATATAAATATCTGCATGAGGAAAGTTACTTGTATTCAGAATCAGGCTACACAGCTGCTTAAGTAGATTTATTTGGGCTTTACAGATATTAATATTCAGATTATTAATATCTGTGTAGTTCATGTAGATATTTCTTGAGTAGAAATGCAAGAGCAACTTACAATAGTGCTTTGAAGTCTATCAAAAATACATTCTGATACTGGCTCGCTAGGTCACAAACTAGGAACACCATCAGTCCAAAACTCTGTTGAGGAGGTAAAAGACAAGAGCTCAGATAATACTTTATTTATTTGTTTGTTTATTTATTTATTTATTTATTTATTTATTTATTTTGGTTTTGTAAGTTCTAACTTAAATACTTTAAACACAATCACTCACCTTTAAAATGGAAAAAAAAATCAGGGATAGAAAATGCTGACTCACGAAAAAAAAACACTTTTTTTTATTTGCTGCCAAATGTAATATGACAAAGCAAGAGATGATTTAAAAACAAAAAAAAGACTAATATGATGATATATGAATGAGAAGATGGGGGCATTGAAATAAATCTAATCTTTATTGCCAGTATATGGGTATATCAGTGCATGAATAGTCCTAGTTGTAATTATCACATTAATCATTGCACATTCGACTTAATTTAACAATATAGCTTCCATACTTATGCGCTGTGGAATAATAAAATAGCACCTGATCCATCGCTCTCCTGTAAAGAAAACGTGGCCATAGTTTGAAGGATAAGCTGACCGAGCATTTATCTAAGGCATTAGGTTCATTCATAATTTTATCCATAAAATATTCAGTCCTTGATATAAGCAATGTCTCTATTTAAGATGCATCTCCTCTGATAACCTCAGAATTTCACGCAACTGAGACACGTCTCTGCTTTACTCAAACTCCATCCATGCGTGCAGAACTCTCGCATAACTTCTGAATAATGCATATTATATTTAAGCATTTAAGTATTTAAGTCTGTAGTTTCATCTGAGGTCTGAATCTGTGCAATTTCAGCATTCTCACTGTGTACTCAGCTCAATTTTGAATACGGCCCTCAGTACTGAACACAGGGTTATATTTAGGATATAATATTTTTGTAGGTTTTTTAAGAAACTAGAAAACAGTACACTACATTCATCAACAGATTATTTTTCAGCTCTAACATTTCCTCCTGTGTGAGAAGTTAATATTGTGTGATTTTCAAACCATGACGCTCTTAAGTAATGTAGCGTGGGTTTAATGATGGATTTGTTTCTGCTGTTCATCAGTAAGCTCTAATGTCATATTCACTGAGGCACGTCGAGGTTTAAACGCCTCCATCCATCAGCGTTAGAGGTCTGGATCAGAAGCACCACAGGAGGCCCGTTACGGATCGATATTAAAGCCCATTAAAGCCGTGGAGGCTCAGTGCTCTCTTCTGTAACAGAGATAATTCAGTTTAGAAAAGCCTCTTACTATTTCTGGCCTTTTTCTCTCTCCTGAGATTTTCCTTCACTTCTTATGGATTGTAATATAATTGAGGTGACACGTTGTGTGTGAACTCTAATAGGTAAGCTCATTATAAAACTGTAATCTAAAGTTAACACACTCGGATGCAAGCTCCTATAATTGGGCTCAAGTGATAATAAGGAGGAAACGAGGGAGAGAGTGAGAGAGAATGAGAAGAGACAAGAGGAACGGAATGAGGAAGTGAAGATGAAATAACACAACATTATTCTGTTGAACCACAAATACAGAGATACAAAAGTTTAAACTGATTTTCACAGCTTACTCACACCGGCTTGTTAATTACCCAATTAACGAGTAATGCACGTTTGTGTGATACGGCAGAAAAAATGTGTTAATGACAGTGAGAGTGATTAGAAGAACGAAGCACCTATAGAAGAATACTTACATGAATGATTCTGTTAATGAATCTGAATGTGTCTGAAAGGATAAAATCAGTGATGCTGATTAATCAGTGTGAACACACACACACACACACACTCCAAACAGCATCATCTGAACAGATATTTTGACAACTTTAACCATGTTTCTATGTGGTTTAATATCTAAATAAAAATTTCTGGTAATTCAAATAGGTTTATGAAAGCCAAATTGCATCTAATGTTTTTCCATCATTTCTTACATAGCACTTCCCGACATTGGGAGTTTCAAACAATAATAATGGACAAAAAGCAGAATTAAGGCATGTCAGGGCTTAATAGTACCTGAGCCCAGAGCAACAAGGGTACAGCCTTCCTCCAATTCAATTCAATTCAATTCAATTCAATATATACATCTCTTTTAATAGTAGACATTGTCACAAAGCAGCTTTACAGAAATCCAGATGTGGATATAGATCCAGAATGGGTTGCCAGATTAGATCGACTGTTTTCAAAACTATCTCAATTGAGTTTCAGTTTTACTTCTTTTTTTTTCGACCATCTGGGTAGTTTCCTCCAGAACTAGTGGAGATTTCCCATGTGCTTGTTTCCTTGCCGAATACAGATAGACTTGTTGTCACCACCTTGTACAGCAGCAGGACTTGTAGATACGTAATGGTCCGTAACAGGAATAAACAGCGGTTTTTCAAGTGATGTTTTATTTACAGTGCTCAAGAGGTAGAAAACTCCCATGATGGCAAGTTTATCTACAAGTATACCAAAAAGAAAAGAAATAAATGTAAAGAAAGTGTAAATAGTTATACACAGACCTTCAGTAATGTTTTTCTTTTTGAATTGCTCATGGCACCACAACTGCACAACTGGTTTAGGGCTCCTTCTTATAGCCCAAGCCCCTCCCCTCTGAGCCAGAGCGTCTTTACAGGTATGTATAACCTGGCATTAACAAATATACTACATTTATATACAATATGAATAATAAACAACCCCCATATATTCAATATGTAATAATAACAATAATAGTCAACAACATGAATACCAATATACTTCAGGTTATATTATATGCATATATATAACAGGTATATTCCTGTTTTCCTTCCTTCAAACATTACAGTTGGATTCGCTGGCTTTCAGTTGCACTGCGCCGGCCCGCAAGTCAACGATCCGTTTGGCCAACACAGCTCCGACACGCATCAAAACACAGAACATAAATAAAACCCAACAAAATGCACAGATAAGTATGAATAAATAAATAAATACGTGAAACACAACCCGGTGTATGTGTGTGTTTGTTCCATTAGGGTGTGAATAACTGTCGGGGTTATAGATGGGGTGTAAATGTTTGCGTGTATGAATCTCCATACCAATGAACAGGGGAACGTGAAATGGTGAATGTGTATGAAAGCCAGTGCTGCTGCAGCCAACAGTGACAGCACGCTCTGTTACACACCTGACCCTGACACCACATGCGCAACCTATAAAACAAGGATCGACAAACGTTTTGAGCAAATGACCTCATATGCACATCATGAATTTTCTCTGACTATCCTACATATTAACATTTCAGTAACATATTTGTAACATAAGTGACAAATAAAAATCTTGCAAAGAAGACCATTGTTTTCAGTGCATGCAAAGATATATTGTGTTTTTTGCAGTGTTTTGGTTTGCCTCATTTTTTTTTTTTTACTGTCATTACTGACAGAGAACTTGGTCCATATTTATTGCTTAACTCCTACATGAGTGCAGCGTGTCAGGATAGTGAAAAAGACTAAAATAGCACATACACTATTCATATAAATGAGTTTCAATTAGATTCGCACGTAACTTTATAAAATAGTACCAGACAAAATCCACTATCCATACAGCGATAAAACAAAAGAGGAGATAGTGATTTTCTCTCATGACACCATTTGTAAATCAAATGACCACATGTGCAGTCATGTCCCCTGGAACACCTGCTAAAAAGATCCCTGCTATGTCACACCATGTCTCTGGGGAAGGAGAGGAGAGGATGAGTTTAGTGTCATTGGCATAGCAGTGGTATGAAAACCCATGTGAGGATCTGACCTTACTGAGGGAATGGGTATAAAGGATACGACCTCACAGAGGGAGAGAGTACAGAGGACACCACCTCGCCGAAGGAGCAAGTATAGAAGATACGACCTCGCCGAGGGAGTAGGTACAGAGGACACGACCTCGCCAAGAGAGAAGGTGCAGAGGACGCAGCCTCGCCAGGGGAGCAGATATAAAGGACACGACCTCACCGAGAGAGAAGGTGCAGAGGACATGACCTCACCGAGAGAGTAGGTACAGAGGACACGACCTCGCCAAGAGAGTAGGTGCAGAGGACACGATCTCACCAAGAGAGAAGGTGCAGAGGACACAACCTCACCGAGAGAGAGAAGGTGCAGAGGACACGACCTCGCCAAGAGAGAAGGTGCAGAGGACACGACCTCGCCAAGAGAGAAGGTGCAGAGGACACGACCTTGCCAAGAGAGAAGGTGCAGAGGACACGACCTCACCATGAGAGAAGGTGCAGAGGACACGACCTCACCATGAGAGAAGGTGCAGAGGACACGACCTCACCATGAGAGAAGGTGCAGAGGACACGACCTCACCAAGAGAGAAGGTGCAGAGGACACGACCTCGCCAGGGGAGCAGGTATAAAGGGCACGACCTCGCCAAGAGAGGGAGAACAGAAGAGGATCAAAAATTGAGCCTTGTGGAGAGTCTGCATAGAGCAGATGTGGATCTCCTCTAAATACATATTATCTCATTTTTCATCATAAAATTGGTGCGTAAAAGAATCTGCCATTCTGTGAAGCTTGCATTTGATCAATTAACTTTCAATTTCTCTCTCTCACCTTCTCTCTCTCTTTCATCCCGTCATCTTAATCTGTCTGAATCCTCCTCAGTGCTCACAACTGTAAAACACAGTGTGTATCGATAAACATCACACTTTTCATAAATTACACACACACTCTAAGACAGAGAGTGAAAAACGAATGTGATGAAGAGCTGAAATACGTTTGCTAATCCATTTCTCAGCTCAGTTCTGTCTGTCTTGATTCAGTGAGAGTGATTATGAGGAGCAGAGGAGCGAGTAATGAAGACAGGAAGTTGCTTTTATGCAATTCACTGCTTTAAGGGTTTAAACACTTCAGTGGTGAATGAAACTGAACATTTCAAGCAGCTTTTCTGAGTGGAAACAGATTTTGATTTTTAAAGCAATCTTTTATGATTCCTCCTGAGAAAACAGTAGGATTACGATCTTCAGAATTAGCGTAATTAAGTCTTTAGGATTTTGCGCATGACGGCAATGTGTAGATTAGTGCTGTTATGCTTATAATCACAAACGTGCAACAGTTACAGCAATTTTCTTTTTTCTGGTGGCTCTGTCAGATAGTCTAAACATAGTGGATGGCTCTTTACCAGAGCGAGTCACACAGTGCTGGAGAAAGGACAAACAAACAGACGAGGTGTGTCAGAGAGCAAGTGTAATTATGCCGTTATTTATCACCCACAGTGCTGAATAAACATGGAGCTGAGGTTTAGACTCTGCAATCAGATTTGTGATTAAAGTGATACAGTGTCTGTAATTATGCTGATTCTGAGAAACAGAAAATTAAATTCAGGATGCAATCAAGGGAACTCTGCAGGTAGGAGTACAACAAGGCTAAAATAATAGGTTTCTTGTACACAGCGTGAGCTAAATGTCACATCAGAATTCAAACCTCAGACAAAACTACAGAATTAAGAACTCAAAATAATGAATTAAGAGTGTGATAAAATAGTATATATCCATGCACACATTATGATTTCATGACCTCAATTTAGTATCTCATGGCTCTCAGAGCACGATATTTAAGAAAAAATAAAATGTGAAATAACAGGATGCACTGGATCAAGTGCTATTTTATGCACTGCTGAGTAATGAGTATGGAAGCCATTTTGTTAAACAGAATTTCCAGTGATTATTGTGATAATTACACCACCATCTCCGACAACTCTACTCAAGAAAAATCTAGCAACCTCGGAGGTGTGAACTACACGCAGGTGATTTTAATAATCTGAATGTGGAGCTCAAGCAGCTGCGTAACCCGACACTGAATACGAAGAACTTTTCCCACATAAATACTGATGTAAATTTTGGACTTAATATGGATATGATTTTCAGCATTAAGGACAAGACTATAACACTGAGACCCCAGCTGTCTTTTCATTCTCACCGTTATGAATAAACATAGAATGCTTTCTGAGTGGATGCAAAGATTAAAATCTTTATAAAAGTAACAGTATTCATAGGGTACTGAACAGAACCTCTAACCTTTACAACACATATAACACACATACCATAAAAAAACTATACAAATACAAATATGTGCTTGCTAGTGTTAAAGAACCTGAACTTTATTACCCTACATTATCATTTAAATGTTCAAACACCAGCCTCGAATAGACATCTGGGTTGTTTTTTTTTATGCTTAGCAAACAATCAGCTCTTTTGGTTAATTAGCACTTTAATTTCTCATCCCCAAAGTCCTCATTAAAATCATCTGAACCAGTTTCAGACGCTATCTGGCTGGAATCCAATCACAGTGGCAAACAAGCTCTGTGATAAATCCTGTTTCAGCTCCTGGGTATCGCTCCCTCTGTCTCTGTCGCTGGTTTTATGATGGAGATAGAGCAGTTTCTCTACTTAGTGATAAACAGAAATACAAGGAAGTTACAAGAACATGAGAAGAACACAAGAATTATAACACAAACAAGTTATATTGATCAGTAAACAGTTAAACAACAAATTAAAAAAAAATATCAAATCGCAGTTTGCCTTTGTGTTTAAAACTGCATGAATTCTCTAAGGTTTGCTGTGGTGCAGTTTTCTGAGGAAATTAGCTGCTACATTTCTTCTGTCTGTTTAACTAAAATCTCACACTTCCTTGATGAATACATATAGATTTTAAATTAGAAACGTGGTCTGGTTCTCAATACGGTCCAGTGCTTAACCAAAACTACTCTAACATTTTCTTTTTTACTTACAAACTAATGCAGAAGGCATAAAATAGGCAAATTTCAGACAAATTCTATATTTTAAAAAAAAATGTAGGGTCGTTTTCACACTTGAGTTTTTCTCTGGACTCGGCGCTGTTTGCTCTGAGAGTCTGGTACAATTTGGTGAAGTGTGAAAGCTGGTTTTGAGCCGATCACTGGTCCTCTAGAAATGGTTGGCGTGGGGCTTGCTGTGATTGGCTCAATTTGTCATGATACTTCCTGTTTCAGGTTTCGGGATGGAGGGGAAAGAGTTTTTATGGTCAGTGGAGGAGATGAAATGCCGTACTGGTGTGTAAACCCAGACTTTCACAGGACTGGAGCACTGTAATTAGTGCAGCTTTGTGGTGGGAGTGCTTACACTGAGAACATTCTACACGACTGAAAATGATGCATAATGTTTCATTTGCAGGTTTTCCTGCACGATGACACACCATGCAATGTTGATACCAAAGAAAAATACATAAAGAATAACACAGCGATGCTGGTGATGTGTGATACGGCATGAAGCGGAGTTACTTTTTCCACCTGTAAGTGGATTATTTTTGTGTAATAAGGTTCAAGGTTCTTTATTTGTCACATACATTACAGACACGTGATGTATTAATGTGGTGAAATGTTTTTCCTTAGTGTCTCGTCCCACAGTGCAACAGTGATACATCATAAAACAGAATATAATAAAAGCAGAATATAGTGAATAAAATAGGAAAATAAAGTAGAATAGAATAGAATCTATTAGACAAAATATAGATGTTATATGTAAAAAAATATGTAAAAATATGTAAAAAATATGTTTAGCAGCTGTTTGAGGACGTAGTGTGCAAAAGATGCAAGATTTTTGGTTTGTCCTTAGTGCAACCGTTCGTGTGTGTCTGTGTGTGAGAGTAATAGCAAGTCCCGAAGTGTTTTATTTCTCTTACACCACAGCAATTTCCCAACAATTACAATTTTTATTCATTACAGAACGACATCGCTCTTTTTATTTGTTTATAGTTACAGATAGTATTTATTTAGTTAGTTTCTGTCCTCTCTTACATTACAGCAGCTATAAATAGTCGTTCCCTCACCAGCCTCTCTCTCTCTCTCTCTCTCTCTCTCTCTTTTCTTTCTCTTTTCTTTCTCTTGCTAATAAAACAATAAAAAAGTATAGCTTGTCATGTTACCAAGCGACCACGAAGCGTAAACTCCTCTGTCCTGAAAATGTCGGAAAAATATGATTTTTACCTATGATTTTTTACAAAGCGCTTACACTTAAATTAAAGTTAAATATGTTTAAAAAAAATCAAAAAATAAAAAAATCTCCTTACTGAAAACTTTACCATATCAACAATTATATGTTTTTCATTGTTAACTACTTTTTTTTTTTTTTTTTAGCCATCAGAGCTTCACACAAACTTTCTGATTTGACACTTTAACTGCACTGGGGTATAAAAAAAAAAAAAAAGCAAAAGAATGACTCTACTGTATTTCTAAGACAAAAGTGATGTATGGAATTACACACTCAATTCACAGTTTGGAAGGAAGTCTATGTGAAAACAAACCTGTGACCAGCAAACAAGCTCAGAATCGGACTTGAGTATTTGGGCTAAGTGTGAAAATGCCCTGGGACTTTCACACGTTACTGTACGTTTAGCTAATGACTTGTGTGTATGATAGCAGTATATTCATCATGTTCATGTTTAAATTTAAAAAAGTCAATAACGTTGAAAAATTAAGCAGTTGTGTTGAAACTGATGTCAAGCCCTAGAGAGAAAAGAGAGAAAAGGAGGAGAAAAGAAACTAAACACAGAGAGAGTGATGAAGGGGAAAGAGGCAGAGGGAAGTGAAATAAAGTATATGTGAGAGAGAGAGAGAGAGAGAGAGAGAGAGAGAGAGAGAGAGAGAGACTCGACTTTAAACTTTGTTGATGTGAAAAAAAACATAAATTAGATAAAGCATTTCATCATGAGGGAAAAAAACATGCAGTCATTTAAAAAATTAAATCAAAGCACATCAAACCCCACCCTGTCCCCAAAACACACAAAAATTGTTCTGTAATCTGTGTATCATTTTATAAAAAACAAATTTAATTCCATGAGGGTGTTTATCATCAGATTAGCCTCACGGGTTCCACTGCCTTGTACTTTGTTTCTCCTTGTTTTCCAGAGTGCTTGCTTTGCTTGACCTTTTATAAAACTATACAGATAAACTTTGTCTCTGTGAGTCTGAACCTGGAAGGCAGTGCTACGGTCACTTCTCCCACGAACCTCTGCAGCAGTTGTCTGGACTGGATCCTGTCTCCGTTCTCAGTACACCTATGGATTTGCCGTCACCATCGGCTTTAATTTCTCCTATTTTATTGAATCCTGCTCTAGAAGAGGACCGGCACTCCTCAATGTTAAAGATCTTATTTGTTGTTAAATAGTGGTTCCTCACTGATGTGGTTGTGTGTCTGTCGTGCTGAAATTTAGTACAGAGGACTATGGTTTCAAAACAGTTTGATAGAACAAAGTTGTTCCTAATAAGGTTTAGGTCTTGTATAAACAAATGTTTATCATAGCCCTGTAGAGCAGTCGCTGGGCTGGCTGTTGTCAGAAGGCCTTTACGCAACTGGACAAGTCTGTTAACCCCTGACCTCCTTCCTGAACTGGAACATAACAATGCACAAATCCAGTGTTGTCCATTCCAGAAAAAATTCACCATTCTCCTCTTATAAGATAATCCAGTGGCTTCAGAACCGTGATCTTATGCCACGGCATGGAGGCATTCAGGTTGTTTCCCACCAGTACTCTTTCCCTATAGGACAGCTGAGGCAGGACCCAAGTCCATTTAGACAACGTTGTGCTCATGTTCTCCACTGATCCCTTCCAATTTTTCTTCATATGTTCATCTGTTCCTAAGAACAAAGTGTTTCATACCAATTCATCTCTGAGAGAGAGAGAGAGAGAGAGAGAGAGATTGTGAATAAAGTTGACTTGAAGTTTATAAAAGTCCAGTAGCAGTTATTGGTTCTTTCTTTTCTCTTGCTTGAATATCAGAACTGCATTACACATTCATAACTCATAAGGTCTGTGTGTGTGTGCGCGTGTGTGTGTTTGGGACATATGGCGCATGCTGAAGGTGTCTGAAATATTAAAGTGTTGTGTCAGCAAGGGCAAGAGCACAGCAGGTGGACCAATCAACCGGACCGAGACACACACACACACACGCACAACTAACACAATTACACTATAAAATGGGTGTGAGGCACTATATCTGGCAAAAACACAATAAACAAATCAGATTTTGTGTGAAACCTAAAATGCAACATCAAACTTATGCTTATCAAACACACTGAGTCATGACAGATGATATCTCCAGACGATGATTGTAGTCCCAGATGTCCTCATGTCCAGTATAACACAGACGTTTGACTCATTCCTCCTCCTGTGCAGCTCAGATAATCCTCTCTCTGTGAGATTCCCACATCTAAGATACGGCATAGAGACACACTTTCTTTTTTTCTGTTTTGTTCATCTGGGTGTGAGGGAATGTAGTGGTTTAAGTGCTGCTTAATCGTTAGGGTTGTATTCAGAGTCAGTAACTTAAGTCCAAAAGTTGTGGAAAGTTCCATGTTTTCAGAGTCAGGTTATACAGGGGCAGTCATGGCCTAATGGTTAGAGTCTCGGACTTGTGAACCTGAAGGTTGTGGGTCCGAGTCTCAGGTCCGGCAGGGATTGTAGGTGGGGGAGTGAATGACCAGCGTCTCTTCCACCCTCAATACCACCACTGAGGTGAGACCCTTGAGCAAGGCACCGAACCCCCAACTGCTCCCCGGGCGCCGCAGCAAAAAAGGCTGCCCACTGCTCCGGGTGTGTGTGCGCGTGCACGCGCGCACTTGGATGGGTTAAATGCAGGTCGCCACACGTCACTTCACTACAGGCATTCAGATGATTAAAATCACCTGTTTGTAGTTCACACCCCTAAATCACAGGCCTCTCCAGAGCTGCAAGAAGAGCTGCAAGAATACAAACAAATACTTGGGTGCCTCTGGCCCACACACGAAGCCCACCTGCCTCCACAGCAAGACTTGACCAGGATCTACTAACAATTCCTGGCTGCTATGAGATCATTGACTGCAACCATGGTAGCAACCTTGACAGCGATGAGTCATGAGCCTGCAGCTGAACCGTAGGCTCGATCAACAGGGACAACTTGTTCTACTCTCAGCAAAAGGGTTTTAGCCTTTTTTTATGAAAGGGATACAAGTGGGATTGGTTCCCCATCAGAGAGAGATGGTCACCACACACACGTCCATCAGCAGATTGGGAGCAGTGTGGTGTAATGGGGCATATGGATCCTCAATGCAAGGTCACAACACATCTTAATGCATCTTAAGGTACGAATACCACCACCGCCCAGAAAGTCAGGGTTCAAGCCTAAGAACCACCAAGCTGCCACTGTTGGATCCTTGAGCAGGGCACTTAAAGCTCTCTCTGGCCCAGAGGCACCATATCATAGCTGACCCTGTGCTCTGAATCCAAGTTCCTAACAAGCTGGGATATGAGAAGAAAAAAAATTCACTGTACTCTATTTTTGACAAATAAAGGCATCTTCTTCTTCAAGGGCTAAATCTCTGGTTCTTCCTATCTGTTCTGAGACACTGTCATATCCTGATTGATCCAGACAATGGAGTGATGCTTAGGTCTATAAACCACCAGGGCAGCAGAAGGTTGAAAACGATTTCTGCCTTATGTAGAAGTTCCTGAAGTGGGCTTATCATTGACAGCAACTTACCTCCAGGTCAACAAAACGGGGCAGCAGACACACTGTCAAGGCGAGAGTGATGCCTGCACCGTAGTAGATCTAGGAAAAAATCACCATGTACTTTCTCCAAGGTCAGCATCGCCCCCTGGTGGTGTGAGTGCACTGATCATCTCCGGGCACCGGAGGACCTCAGGACCTTGTTGCAGGGGGGTGTTGCAGGTATTAAACACTGCCCCGATTGCTGGTCAAACAAAACACTAGTTATGAAATGGAGTTATGAATTCTATGAACACTGGATAACTAACCACGTTTGGAACCGTCACAAGCCAAGAGTATTTATTGGAAATACTGCATCAGCTTAGTGACTTTGTGGTTCGGTTTTAGCATGGTACGCATATACACTAGGGTGTTTATCCGGTGTTTATAGAACCACAGTTACATCCAACAGCGTTTTGTGTTTTCAAAGACACACAAGGTCTCCCTGCCAACTATTTTTTACAAATAAGCACATTTTTCCTTATTCATACACAAACACACACACACACATGCATCTTCATTTAGCTACTACTTTTTCTGGCATGTGGAGGAACCAAAGGACAAGTGTGTGTGTGTGTGTGTGAGTCAGCTCTTTTTAACTCTGTATTGATTTTATCACACTCAGCTTTCCATTTTAAGGCTGAATTAATGCAAGCACTGTCCTAAATGCCACATTCAGTTCTGCTGGGAGATTAAAGGAGGAAGGAAAGAGTGAGAGAGCAACAGAGGGATGGAGAGAGGAAGAGAGAGAGGGATGGAGAGTGAGTGCCATTATTAAAGCTTATACTGCCCCCTGTTGATGAAAATGTCTTTAAAGATTTATTAATAGCCCTTTCTTTCACCTTTCATACAGCAAACACAGACGATAATAAAGTTATAGGAAATAAACCGCACTCATCACTGTTAATACTTATAAATCGACCAATCAGATCCAAGAAGGCGGGGCTTACTGCAACGGAAATGATGGCTATCTTTGATTTAGTGATGTGGACACTTTATATTTATGTTTATATTTATGTCTGTCTCTTTATCTGTCTGTCTGCTAAACTGTCTGTCTCTTTATCTCACTGTTAATCTGTCTGTCTCTTTATCTTATCTGTTTTTCTCCCTTAACTCTCTGTCTGTCTGTCTGTCTCTTTATCTGTCTGTCTGTCTCTTTATCTCTCTGTCTCTCTGACTGTCTCTTTAACTTTCTGTCTGTCTCTTTATCTTATCTGTTTTTCTCCCTTAACTCTCTGTCTGTCTGTCTGTCTGTCTGTCTCTTTATCTGTCTGTCTGCTAACTGTCTGTCTCTTTATCTGTCTGTCTGCTAACTGTCTGTCTCTTTATCTCACCGTTAATCTGTCTGTCTCTTTATCTGTCTGTCTGTCTGTCTGTCTCTTTATCTCTCTGTCTCTTTACCTGTCTGTCTGTCTCTTTATCTCTCTGTCTCTTTACCTGTCTGTCTGTCTCTTTATCTCTCTGTCTCTTTATCTGTCTGTCTGTCTGTCTTTATTTATCTGTCTGTCTGTCTGTCTTTATTTATCTGTCTGTCTGTCTGTCTCTTTAACTTTCAGTTGTCTCTTTATCTATCCATCTGCTAAACTGTCTGTCTCTTTATCTGTCTGTCTGCTAAACTGTCTGTCTCTAACTTTCTGTCTGTCTGTTTGTTAAACTTTGTCTCTTTACCTTTCTGTTTATTTCTTTATATGTTTGTGTCTTTAACTTTCTGTTTGTCTGTCTGTCTCTCTATTCTGCATGTAAGTTTGTTAATCTGTCTCTTTACCTGTTTGACTTTCTCTTTATCTCTCTCTTTCATTAGCTGTTTTTCTCTCTTCATCTTTCTGTCTCTTTATCTGTCTCTCTTTTTATGTCAGTCTGTCTCTTTATCTGCCAGTTTAACTTTCTGTCTCTTTAACTTTCAGTATCTCCATTTAGCTCTCTGTCTCTTTATCTGTCTGTCCCTTTATTTACCTGTCAGTCTTTTTATATCAGTCTGTCTCTTTATCTCTGTCTCTTTACCTTTCATTGTATCTCTTCATCTGTCAGTTTATCAGATGACTGTAGAAACAGATTTTCCTGATTTCCACCTCTTTATAAATGATTTTTTTGTAATATAAACACACACACACACACACACACACGCACACACACAGAGTGACGTATAATCTGAGTTTTATCCGCTCTGTCCTCTCTGTCCTGAAGGTGACGTTTTGCCGTTCCTCCCTTCCTCTGTAACTGAAGCACAGGTATGAGATGAGGCGTGTGACACAGCGGCGTCTCAGCGTGAATAATGTGTTGGTATTTCTGCCCCACAGCTCGAGTCTCTACATCGCCTCCGTGACTTCTCATCTTCTCTCCTGTCAGAGAGCGCTGACTCACAGGAAGTGGAGCTCAGCGGGGTGTGGACTCTGTGTGTGTTTGTGCTTTTGTCCTCTATTAGAAATCTTTCAGACGGTGAGTTCCAGCATCAGAGCGCTGAACCATTTCACTGTTTCATTTAAAGCAGTGACACATGAACCACTGTTTCATCACACACTGACAGACGGAATGAGAAAAGCAATAAACTCCACTTTCCTCATGCACTTTGTGTATTTGCTGATTTATTATGAGATTTACAGCACAGCAGCGATGCGTCTAAACTGTCAGCGGAGCTCATTTTCAGCAAATCTTATGTCGCACGTCACTTTACAACTCCAGATCTTTTCATTAAACTGTCAAAATGCTTTTCAAAAATATTATTTTGTTTTTAATTTAGCATTTAATTGAAAATACTTCTTCTGTTTTTGAAACTGTTTATAGTGTTTAATTATTTTAAACACTCTTGGATTTTTTTAATTTATGTATTTCATTTTATTTTATATTTGAGTGCTATATTTGTGTGCTTTTTATCTGTCTGTGTCTCTACCTATTTAATTTTTTTAAAATTTCATCTTTTATTTTATCCTGTAAATTCTGTTACATTATATTTTTATTATTTACATTTTTACTTCTTGATTGTTCAGCACTTTATGCTACCACTTGTATGAAAAAATGCTTTATAAATAAAGTATATTTTAATTAATTACACACACAGCTTTGGACAGCCTACAGTCTTCTGGGCCTCACACACATCCACAAATGAGGACCATGAGGTCAGTGTTTGGGACAAAGCTGAAGCTCCTCCCACCTATGAGCTGATTTCTTTAACTGTCAGGTTTCTGATTGGTTTAATATGAATTGTGACATTATGGTATTAAAAACTTCAGTCAGTATTTTCATTTAAAATATCAGTTTTCACACTTCCTTCTGGCAGGAGGCGGGGCTTAGAGTTACCTCAGGGTGGGCAAAGCCCCACCCCCCCACACACACATCCTGATTTTTATGATGAATAATAAACAAATACTGGATTATATACAAAATAGAATAATTTGCAATTATTGTTAATATTCATCTGTCTAACTGTATAACTGTCTGTCTGTGTGTCTGTGTGTCTATGTATCTGTGTGTGTGTCTGTGTGTCTGTGTGTCTGTCTGTCTGTCTATCTTTGTGTATGTGTGTGTGTCTGTGTGTCTGTCTGTCTGTCTGTCTTTGTGTCTGTGTGTCTGTGTGTGTGTCTGTGTGTCTTTGTGTCTGTCTGTGTGTCTGTGTGTCTGTGTGTGTGTCTTTGTGTCTGTCTGTCTGTCTTTGTGTCTGTCTGTGTGTGTGTCTGTGTGTCTGTCTGTGTGTGTGTCTGTGTGTCTGTGTGTGTGTCTGTCTGTGTGTCTGTCTGTGTGTGTGTCTGTGTGTGTGTCTGTGTGTCTGTCTGTGTGT
>CM075007.1:30027956-30047229 GCA_037576675.1 Pangasius sanitwongsei | reverse complement strand
GTATTGAGGGTGGAAGAGAGCGCTGGTCATTCACTCCCCCACCTACAATCCCTGCCGGACCCGAGACTCGAACCCACCACCTTCGGGTTCACCTTCAGGTTACAAGTCCGACTCTCGGACCATTAGGCCACGACTGGTATCGGGTTGGTGCTTAATGTTCTGGTGAAGCTGTAAAGGTGATTAGTATGAGCAGCAGTGTCCTGTGGACTGGAACTCATCCATTTCCTGTTTATAACAGCATAAGCAACTAAACACCTCCATTTAGCATTCTTCCTGAAGTTTACATTTACAGCTCAACAAGACCTGCACTTTACAGATTTAATTTACAATAATTCAGAGACTATTAGAAGTGCATTTTTATATACAACACTGGAAAACGCATATAGAACTTTATTATTATTATTCTGTAAAGTTACAGTCTGGTTATATCTGTTTTATCAATAATTGCATTGCTTTTCTATATGTTTTATTACTCTGATTTGTATTCTTAGAAATCGAAAATATTTACAAGATATTTCACTTTCATTTTTTTATTTATTTATTTATTTTAAAAAAAAAGTTAAAAATTTTAAATAGCAATTTTGCTTTTATTCAAACTGGAAGGTGATTGGTTAGAACTTTTTTTATTACACCATTTTTTAAATATTTTTTTAATATTACACCAAAAATGTTGCAAAATAAAAAAGCACTAAGTGCAGATCAAATAATAATAACTTTATAATACTGAGGTATTGAGTTGTAGTTTATATATTACAGTTTCATTGCTCAAGTTTAAGTTAAACTGTCATTATTATTATTATTGAATATTTTTAGAGCAGAACATTTTCAAGTAATCTCTGTCTTGTTCCCCCTTTTAATATAAAATATGAAACATCTCATTTTAACAGGAATAGAATGGTGTGTGTGTGTGTGTGTGTGTGTGTGTGTGTGTGTAAATCTGTCTGAACAGGACACACACTCTACACTGTCCAGTGAGAAAATGGACATTTATTTTAGTGAGAGTTTAAATGGGACGGTTTTAACGGGAATAAAGGGAACTCTCTGGAATATGGAGCAAGCCCGGTGTCCATATGGCTGTGTGTGTGTGTGTGTGTGTGTGTTTACATTTTAACGTTAGTAATGACAGAAACTCGGAATGATACATGTCATTAAAGACGGGTTTGTTTTTCTGCACTGGACTGAATGATGGATGGAATAAAAGCTGAACTGCGGCGTCTCTGCATGGATCTGACTTCATTCCTTATGTTTTCAGCTAATCTCTGACTTTTCCACTATTTAATATTTTCTGTAATAAAAATGCAGGTTCATCTACACATGTAAAACATTCTCTATATGAACCACTGAGTAATGAATAAAATCCAGAATTAATAAAATTACAAAATAATGAACTCTGGTACAGATTTAGCAAAGAAACTCTCATTACTCAGATTCTCAACAGGCCTTTGTGAGTCTAAAGACACTTTTATAGACACTTGACTATCTGCAGTTTTCTCTCTGTTTGAATCAAATTCTTGATTCTTTACAAAATATATTATATATACAGTGGGGTCCAGAAGTCTGAGAGCACATTGAAAATCTTTTTATTTTCATTTAAAATTGTTAAAAACAGAAGCTTTTAGAATTCTGAAATATTTAAAACAAAGAAAGTAAATGTTCAGTATCTTGAATATTTAATACTGAAGATTCTGCACTATTTCTCGGTTCTTATTTAAATGTAAGTAAATGTGTGATATTGAGCAGATTATCTGCTTCGTATAAAAGCTCAGATTTTCCTCATGTCTAATCTCTTCCACTGAAGCGTGAGATCAGACGACACTCTGATGGATCTGATCTAAAATGGATCATCAGGTTTTATACGAACGTGTGGAGTCGATGGCAGCTCTCAGACCTTTAGACTCCACTGTATATAGGACCACTGGTGAGGTAGAGATGCTTCCATATGAACCCTAGAGATGTTTAGTTTCAGTGAGAACACAGCTGAACTCCGCCCCTTTCCTGTAAGGAGACGTGTACGCAACATTTATGGAAGGAGTCTCCAGTGTCAATAAAATAATAAATAAAACCATGTGTGCAGCCATTTACCTGTGTGTGTGTGTGTGTGTGTGTGTGTGTGTGTGTGTGGAATACTTTATAGGCCTCTTGGGTTTCTAAGCAGCTCCTGCTATTGAGTAGAAAATAAATGATAGTGACAATTGACCTTATAAATCCTGATCCTGAGTCAGCCTGACCTTTCTGAGCCCTGACACACACACACACACACACACACACACTACAGTATCTGCTCAATTTACTTTTATAATCTTCTTTACTGTAATTCTAACACTAGACTCCGTAATGCTTCAGGAGAATCAGTTCAGAACGCTGCGTGCTGATTGGCCGAGAGCAGCGTGTGTGATGAAAAGAAATTACACGTTAATGTTTTCATGAAAAATACAGCTTCGTGCTAATTTGGGAAAATAATATGAGTTTATTCTGGAATATGTTTGTTCTATATGAGGATTTCTCACACAGCTAAACTACAGATCTGTGTTTTTTAATTGATAATAAAAGTATAAATATTAATGATGCACCAGAATGAAACTTCAGGACATTTAAACAAATACAAGACATATGAAAAAAAAAAAATATATATATATATATATGTGTGTGTGTGTGTGTGTGTGTGTGTGTTAGCTTTTTATACTGTTGCATAAATTGTAATACTTTATTTTGCTTTTGTTGTTGTTAAATATTACATTTTAAAATTCTAAATATGAATATATTATTGAATATTAATAATATAATTAAAATAATTTACTAAAAATAAATGTGTGCAACATCATTAAAAAAATCACAAATAAGTGAAACATAAATCCATAAATGTATTTCAAATAACGAATGCTTCTGAAAATAAAAAAGCATTATTTTTAAATTATAAATATGAATATATTATTAAATATGAATAAATACGCATCACTTTTATTCTTTTAATTATATTATTATTAAAATAACTGAATGTATACCTTATTTAATTTTTTTATATTTAATTATTAAATAAGATAAAATCATTAATTGTTTAATAAATAGTGCTGTATTGAAAATCTACACAGAAAAAAAAATCAAAAAATCAAAAATGTATATATTTTTTTAAATTCCGTCCTCTCAATAGGACTGAGCTGATAGAAGTATAAATTAAAAGTATGAAATGATTGAATGAGTTCTGTATGTTAACTAGCATGTCATGTGAATTGAACCTGGGCTGGGGAAGTGTTTACGCAATATTTTTGGCATTTTTACAAATTTTTGGAGACTAAAATATTGGTGCATTTCTATAAAATAATAACAGTAAAATTGTTCTTTGAATATTTACTGCTAAATCTAGTTGCACTGGTACTAAACCTGTTTTATTTATGAATAAATGAAACTCTCAGAATCAGTGAAATGATTGAAATATTGATGGATTCCATTGAGTCACTGAATGAAAAGAATAGAAATGAATAGAAATGAACTGAGCATTCCTGCATCTCTCAGTGATAAGAAGTGTGTTTAATATAATGATGTATACTGGTGGTGTAATTCCTGGAGTGTCCTGTAGAGGGAGCTCATCTCCATCCCTCACTGCGAGCTCTGACTCAAACACACCTGCTCTCCAGATGCCAGCGACTAAAAACACAAAACGCAATCTTTCTGTGGTTCACAGAGCTCCTTTTCTTTTTTTTTCCTCTCAGGCCTGACGACGTTTCTCCGTCCTCACACTGTTTACGAGAGCGAGCGTCAGTGTGAGCGGGAAAATCACCTGATGACAGGACGGAGGACGTCAGCTCACCTGCAGTGACACGGTCATGTGACTTTAGGACTCTTCTCCCCGATGAAGCGTGCGCTGTTAGCCATTCATCATGATGTTTTAACACAAATGCTAGCACACACATTCGCTTCTAAACCAGACCCTTCGTAGTGATTATTTTATTAGCATGAATTTAGACTAGCCAATTACAAACTAATTTCATTTTATTTCTTTGGCTTGATGCTAATCAGGTGCTTAGCATGAAATAAAATAATTAATTGTTTTAATTAGACACCTATTATGTGCTACCGTGCTAGCAAACCTGACTCTGATCGATTACAGAGAGAGGGAGAGAGAGAGGGAGGGAGTGAAAGAGAGAGAGAGAGACAGATGGGTAGAGTGATGTGATATAGAACAACAGCAGAAATGAAAAAGAAAGAAAAAGAGTGAGAGATAAAAGACAGCAATAGATAGAGTGAGAGAGTGAGAGAGATAGAGAGAGACAGAGAGGAGGATGTAAAGAGAAAGACAGGTATCAATAGGGATAAAGGGAAAGAGACAAAAAGAGAGAGACAGAGAGGGGAGGAGTGATACAGAAAGATGGGGAGAAAGAGATAAAGAGAGAGTAAAAGCATGAGAGAAGTCGGAGCTCGGAAGTACGTCATTTTTCGTTGTACTTCAAAGCTTCAACGTTTTTTGCGCTACAAACTGATCCATGTTCATCTTCTGTTAGCAACAAGTTAACCAGCTAACTGCGAGGAGTGGCGTATATTGTTTCCCTCAAAACAGTGAACTGTATAGTCAGTGTTAGCGATTTAACAAGCCAATATGTCTGTATGTTGATTGATCTGAAGCAGCTTGAAAAGAAGTGCTACTGTGTTTACTGCTGATGTTGATGTTACATCACTTGCTGAACTCAAATTGAGGAGACCATCCCGAGATCTTTGGTTTTTCCTAGTCCGAAAATTACAGATTACGACCTTTAGTTGAATGCAGCATAAAACTGGTTGAATGCAGCTGCTTGGCCAGACTGAGAGAGGCAGGTGCCTGTGGGCTTTTCTGTTTGAAGTTACAGCCCTGACAGCCCTGCTGTTGTTTTCAGAAAAAAAGTTGTTCTCCAGCTGTTCCCTATATCTGGCCCTCGCTGCTCTCAGTTCCCTGTTAACGTGTCTTTTCATAAGGTGGAATTCCTCCCTGTAGTTGATCTGAGCGATCTCAGTTCCTTAGTGAACTATGACTTGACATTATTGTATCTCACAATGGTCTTCTTAGGAAAGCTCACATCTTCACAGAAGGAGATGTAGGATGTGAGAGTATCAGTATACTCATCAATACTGCTTCCCCAGTCAGAGGAGTGCAGGCAGAAAAGAGGCAGGAGACGAAGAGGCAGAGGAAAAGAAAAAGACAGGAATGAAAGACAGAGGTAGAGAGAAACAGAGACAGATATAGAGCAGTAAATTGTGCAGTGTTGTAAGTAGTGTATAAAGGGACATGAGGTGACATCGAATAAGAAAATATGAACGTCCAAAATGTTAGTGCATACTTTTGGGGTCAAATAAAGAAAAATAAAAGAGTAGCGTTTGTAAAGCAGCTGGTAAACATGCTCTCTCACACACACACACACACACTCAGAAGTGCACATGTGTTGTGGTGTAGTGTGTTTTGATGAGATTTGATGTCTCAGTAGCACAGAATGATCGAGTGCTCAGAGCTGCGGTTGGATCTGGCTCCCGAGCGGGCAGTAAGCTGCAGCGGTGAAGCCGAGCTCCGAGCGGCTCTTTAATATTCCCGTGTGTGTAGAGTTCAGGAGAAACCGCAGTGAGGGTGTGTTCCTCCTCACCTCCCCCCCCTGCACACACACACATACACACACACGCACCGCACTGACTGACCTCACGGCCGCTACATCCTCACGCTCGCCTGCTGGAAACATCAGCAGCACAGCTGTGTGCACATCCACCATCACCATAACACCACAATAACACCACCTCCACCTCCACCACCACCACCACCGCTGCTGCTGCTGCTGCTGGGGTACATATCTGCCACAACACACTGCGATACACACACACACACACACACACACACACACACACTGGTATATTTAACAGACAGAGAGAGAGAGATATAAGAAACAGCAAATAAACTCTAATCTAATCCAATTCTAATACTATCTATTATAACATTTTCTAGATTTATGTAATTTATATAACTTTATACTGTAACTACATACATTTCTGTAATACATCTATTTTGATTCAGTTATTATCTTTTCCTTTATTCATTGTTATTGTTTGTAACTTTTTATATTATTTTGCTTTGGCAGCATTATTAAACCAGTCAATAAAGCACACTGTGAACTTAAAACTGAGACAACGAGAGATAGACAGAGGCTGTAGGGTGATATAGAGAGAAGAGATAAAATGACAAAAGACAGAGGAATGGAAGAGAGAAAGTGAAGGAGAGAGAGACGGAGAGAGAGAAAAGGGGAAAGGATGAATAGAAATACAGCGGAAAAGTAAAAGAGAGTCAGAGTGAGTGATTTTCTGAGATGGGAATCATTTAAAACTGCATGAAGACACAAGCGGCGTGATTAGACAGCGGGAACGCTTCGGCTGGACTCATGAGTTTGTCGTTGTTATGGTAACACTGTGAGTGATGTGTGTATTGGGTTTGAAAAGCAATGGTGGTTCACACACACACACACCCTTTCATACTGGGCGTGGCTGTGATTAACAATTTATCGTTTATATTCATTCACCGAGCTCATTCTGCACAGAGACAGGAACAGACGTGGCTTCTGTTAAAGAAGTGCTAGACATGCACGCATGCACGCACGCACACATTAACACACACACACACACACACACACACACACACACACACACTATGACCGCACACGATTGGGATCTTACACCTAACAGCTCACCGTGATCTGTTTCACACACAGCAAACATAAGCACAGTCAGGTGGAAGGAGTGTGTGTGTGTGTGTGTGTGTGCGTGCAAGCGATAGCTACTGCACATCTGATTCAGTATGTCTGCTTCTTGTGGTGTGGCAGGGTGGAGCAAGTGACCTCTATATGTGTGTGGTTGTGTGTCTGTGTGTGTGTGTGTGTGTGTGTGAGAGAGAGAGAGAGAATGAGAGAGAAAGAGAGAGACTGTCCCCCAGCCCCCTCACATTCCTATGACCTACATCATCAAAGAAACTTTGGGCCACCACATCAGGCCTGATCTCACACACACACACACACACATATACACACACACACACACACACACACTGAGAAACTCACTAGTGTGTTACTCTCTGATGAGTCACTTCTTACCAGCCGGTCCACAGACTTCCAAACAGATTCCTGCTCCTCTCACACACCTCAGAGGACCTGACTGAAGTGTGTGTTGGTGTGTTTTAAAGTATGAGTGTGTGTTGAATCGGTGTGTTTGATCCTGTTCTACTTTTAATTGTCTTTCTCGGACTGATTTATCTCAATAACACACCCTTCATGAGGTTGCACTGGGGATGTTACAATATTTTAGGGGTTGTTAGTGTGTGTCTGTAATTTTATTATTCTTTTTTTTTGTGGAGATCAACGCTGTGTGTGTAAGTGTGTAAAATTATTCCAGTCTCACTCAAACTTAACTGTTTTATTTTAACTGTTTAAACACAACCTTTGGGCAGAAATTTCCAGAATTTAATTTGGATAATTCTCACAAAATAAATCTGTGTTCCAATTATATTATGATCTGCTGATTTTATTTAGACTTTTAATGTTTTAGAGCCCATGCCAGAGACAGTAGGACGTAATCAGGTACCAGGAAGTAGAGTTCAGGAAACAGGAAGTACACCAGAATTTAAAAAGTAGGCTGTTAATGTGCTGCTTCCGGACCATATGAGTAAACAGCAAACAGGAGGGGCGGCCCAGGACCACTGCGTGGCACAGGCAGGGGAAGTACATCGTCCAGGCAGGGCTTGTGTTAAGGTCTAGACAGAGCCAGGGACAAAGATAGAGATAGCGACAGGAAGGGAAACAGGGAGAGAAACATTGATTGGGTGTGGATCAAAACCTGAGACTCAGTGACATCAAGGCTGAGGCAGGACCTGTGGCTATGAATGATACAAGGAAAGAACAGCGCCTGAGACCGAGAATGTGACCAGACCACTAAAAGGGACTGACAGCATGAGATGGCAATAATATGAGGTTTCTGTAACGTTGACACAGACAAGGAATCCATGACTGTATAGACCTCAGCATACTTAATGTTGAGACAATGTTCATGAGGGTTGCACGAAGAGGGGACCACCTTTCCAAATTGTTAATAGAAGCCAGCTGAAAGTCATCTCCACACAGAGTATGCTGAGGCCTTAAGAGCCACAAGGGTAGAAGCTGAGGCTGACATAGTGGAATAGCTGAAATCAGATAAGGATCAGGGCTTAAGACTGACAGTGAAGAAGGAACACAGACTGTGATTGGGGCTAGGGATTGAGACTAGGGAAGGCTCAGTGACAGGGCCTGAATACCAGTGGGCAACAAGCAGAAACTGACACTGGGGAAGGCTCTAGACCTGACCTGAGCCTGATGTTGCAGGTGGCTGGGGAAACTGGGGAGACAAGCACAAGGGTAGAGATAGGACCAAGAATAGGAGCAAAAACAGAGGCAAAAAAAAGAGATGTGCTAAGAGCTGAATCAATGACTTGTCCAGAAACAGGTACTGAGGCAGAAATTTGGTTTGGAAAAGTAGACAAGCAACAAAATTATGGGTACTGTCTGATCTAGTAGCAGGAATAAAGGTGGATGCAGTGGGTAGAGCTATGATGGAAGCTGGGGGTGGAAAGCTTGGGTATGAGGTGCATGGTGTAGGTGGGTTCCAGCTGTTAGGTATGGTTGGGTCTGCAGAAACACCTAATGGTGTAGCTGAGTCTAACAAGTACCAAGGCACATGAGGTATTGGTTTGCAAGACAGGGTTCCTGGGCTGGCATAAATTGGCTCACCAAGGCCAGATTAGGCAATGAAGTGGGAGTTATCAAAGTCTGTTGATAGACCAGAGTTCTCGGTGTATGTTGGGGAAGCATGGTCATCAAAGCATGTTGGCATAGCAGGGTTCTCAAAGTTTGTTGGCAGATCAGGGTTCTCAAAGACTCTTAATAGAGCAGAATTGTGAGAGCCATTTGGCAAAGCATGATTATTAAAAGAGTCTTGGTAGAACAGGGTTCTCAGAGTCTGTAGGCTGAGCAGAAGTCTCAAAGTCTTTTGGCAGGTTAGGGTTCATCAGTACACCCTAACCCTAACCCCAACGTGTTAACCAAGAGTCAGTGGTGGCTCACTGGGTAATGCTCTATGCTACTAACCAGATGGTTGTAAGTTCAAGCGAAGCTACCATTGATGGACCCTTGAAAATGGCCCTTACTTGTGGCCCTAATTTTATTGTACTGTAATTTATGTCTCAACGTCATCCTTGAGAATAATTTATGATCTAAACCCATTAGTACTGTAAAACAGCACCCATTCCTGGTCCACTTCAGATGATTTATTTGGTCTCTAAACTCCCACCATTTGATAAGCAACTTTCCATCTCAACTTTCGTAAGTGTAACGATTGTTGTCCCCACTGTGTCCTTAACACATCCCACACAACCGTCACAAACTTTAAATGGACGACGCACACGAGACTCTGGTTGTCTGTTCTTTCTTTTATTCTCCACAGCAATGATAATCGTGTCTGAGGAATACATCAAAATGTATTACTAGACAGGGTGAAAACACTGCAGACATAAACCACCGCAGCAGTGTCAGCCATTTTCTGCTGAACTCTATACACCTTGTAATAATTCCATGTTAACAAAACAACAAAAATAACCATGAAAATTACATACCTGAGGAATACATCAAAATGTGTTACTAGACAGGGTGAAAACACTGCAGACATAAAACACTGAAATAAGAAAAACATAAAATGAACAAACTCTCTCGTTAAGGGTAACTGTGTGTATTTCATTTAGCCATCTGACGCTACATCAGCAGCAGCACGTTAATTTCACCGCATGAGACACGAGGCACAACGATAAGTACTCAACAAAGTTTCCATCGGACATATAAACCCATCCAACTCACTGTACATTTGTTGATATAATCACTACAAACGTTTACATTTGGAAAAACTCATATTAAACACACTTATCACTTTTTTTTTAAACACCATAAACAGGAGAGAAGAGAAACACGCTTACCCGCAGCAGTGTCAGCCATTTTCTGCTGAACTACAGTAGGCGCGCAAAGACAAAATAATGAATGTCTGCAATGCATTAACCACTAGGGGGCACCCAAAACACCATTTGATTTATCCTCTAATTTCATGTAATTCAACACCATGAATATCATTGGAATTAATGTTGTTTTTAACTCCGTTACATAAGCAAAGTTCCAACTTTCCTCCTGCAAATAATGAACATATGAACATAACCTATTTTTAGCTGTCATTTTGCTATGTAACATAACTAACTACAATCAGCTACTGAATACATTTTGCAAGTTGTCTAAACCTATAAAAAGTATAATATTAAAAAAATAAATTAACAGTAATCAGAATGATGCTTTGCTGACATCTTTCTGATTAGCAAATGAGCTGAATGTTGTATTGTTTACTGCCCCTCTCTTGAGCAATAGCTGCCCAATCACAAGTTCCTCAGTGAACCATGAGATCATAATAGCCTCTTTGGACACTCTAACCATGAACCATCTCTTTGTCATTAGTAAGTTGCAAGTCATGTCACAAACCACCTTCTACCATACTGAGGTTCTCTGGGTTAATGCAGAAAGCACTTACTTGATAAACCTTCAAGTAAAGAGATAATATCACTCACTAAATCATGTGTAATTCACATGGAATGATTCAGACATATCAAATGGCGTCCTGATGTTATCCCTCTTAAAAACATTTGAATGGAAATTCAGTAAAGTGATAAAAGGGTTAAAAGTGTTGATCTGTGGGGTCTGTGTATATGTGTGTGTGTGTGTTGCAGAAAACAGAGAACAGTAAACACACTCCCAGACCACATCACAGTCCCCAAGCCAAAATGGAGACAAGATGTGTCGAGTTTATTGGGTCTAACAGCGAAACGAATTAATGAGTTTTAACAAACAAAGGAACATTTACTGCATTTCTTTAACTCCACAATGTGTAACAAGTTGTTCCTGTTGTTGTATCTGAAGCTGTGTAAAGGGCTGTGCCACATCAGTACAGTGTTTCTCACAGTGCTTCAGGACAATATTATCTCGATCCTCAACATGTTGTATTTTCAGCGTTCGAGCACACACGGACAGATATTGTGTGACAATGTTCTAATTGTTAGCCTAGAACTTGTAAAGTCGTTTAGCTGGCTACTATTCTAAGAAATGTCAAACCTCAAAATGTTTCAGGAAAGAATGAAAATTCGCAAAAATTAAGTCACTGCTTTTAAACTTTTAAACGGCTTGAAAGTCCCAACTAACTTTGCGTGAGCTAGTTGTTCAATTCATATGAAAGTAGTGAGTCATGTTACTTCAGGGGAAAGCAGTGCTGACATTCGGGTTGAAGTTTCTGTCACGATAAAAAAATGGCAGTTATTAAATGATGAATATTATGACATTTATGTGCTGTACAATTAAAGTAAAATGTTACATCATCATTTAGAAAATACCAAACCTATACACCTGTACGCACTGCATTGTGAATAACACCATTTCAGCCACATGAAAGGTGTGTAAATGAGCTGACAAAGAAATGATCCAATCTCATGAAATCTCGAATGCCATCAGTCTCATCATCTTACTACCGTACACAAGGCAGCTTGTATTTAAAAAGAATAAAGTTTAAAATAAATAAAAAAAAAGATTAATGTGTCCATAATTATGCCACTTAAAATATTTTTTTAATTATTAAAACAATTTAAATTGATTAACTCACCCAATCACTAACAAGTGATTTTCAATTATTTAAAAAATGGTTAATGTATCAATAAATGTCATTTTAAATTATTTTCACATTTCAATTACTAAAAAAATCATAAAAATGGTCAACATATCCATAAACATGTCATTATAATTATTTAAAAGAATAAGTTTAAATACTTCATGATTATTAATTTATTTATCCATGAATATATCATTTCAAATAATTAAAAAGAAATTAAGTGGATAACTTATCCATTAAAGTTTAATTTTGAATTATTATAAAAATAATTAAAATTATTGTGTCCATAAACGTTATATTAAATTACTGAAAAATAAATCATTAAAACATAATTTTCAAAACATTTTTATTTACAAAAATTAAGAAAATGCTTAATGCATGCATAAATAATTAGATCTCTTTCAGTTTTCTTTATCGAAGTATTACATACGGACATGTGGAGAGGGGGAAAATGCTAAACACAAGTATATGCTTATTTTGATTTGATTTAATAAAAAAAAAATCTCTGGAGATTGAAACTGATTACCTGAGTTACTCTTGGCAACCAAAGTTTGGTATGTTGATGGCATAACTAAATGCTTGCTAATTAGCATGATACATGAAATAAGCTCATGCAAAGAAGCTAGCATAACGTGGAACTTTGTGCCCCCAGCAGGACGGCAGGTCTGAGAGGGTTAAGCTGTGGAAACCGCGGTGTTAAACAGCATAAAGGTTTATAAAGTGCGGTGTTAAAGCCTGCCCTGACAGATTTGGTGTCTCTAATTAAAGTCATAAATCACCTGCTCGGTCCAGCACAGGTTTCCGGGGTGGTTTATGAGGAAACAGCAGGCAGGTGTGTAAGAGCTCTACACACACACACCACACACACATTAACAATGAGAGCATGCCAGGAACCGGAGGGTGAAAATAAAGCATTGATAACTAAGGAAACCATGCTTTTGTGTGATTATGTTGGTGCAACAGTAATTGTGTGTGGTGTGCGAGTTCAGTGGAACCACCGCTGAGCAGATATTACTTGGGGACTTATCAGTGTATCAGCTACAGTGGCTTTGCTGGTGTTGTCTCTCGAGCCATGGATATCAAATATACACAAGATTTCCGAGGCAAAATGCCACAGACATATTCTTCATTGTGTAACAGTCAAAATTCCCATTTATCCCAGATCAATACAAACATTTGATATACAAAATTACTCTCCACCGTCTTCCAGTATTTCACTCTACTCCTCAGTCTTCTGGTAAAAATTATGTCACTGTTGCTCAAGTCTTATGATGTCATTATTTGTATACTTTTATGGTCTGATGGTCAAAATTGTTTAGAGTGGAACCAGAGGATAAAACAGTTTATACAACAGCACTGTTGAATTCAGGATTCTGATTGGTCAGAAGGTGTTGATTAAAATCTGAAATCGCTACAAATCACAGGTTTATATTAATGCTCTTGTTCTAATACATTATAGTTTCTATAGTAACAGCTCGATCACAGTGGACACTCCACATAAACGGATTAAAAATGTGTGTAATCTTTGATATGGTCAAGTTTTCTGAAGTTTTCTCTACAACACAAGTTACAAATCTGGGATAATGAAGCTAACACTTGCTTCCTGGAAGACATGAGAATCCAATCATTGCATCTTTTCAACACCAGGCAGAGCGCTAACTGAGTTACTCTGTATACATGAGCTAACAGACACTGGAAATTGGCTAGTGTCACTCTGCATGGCAGGGGAGGAAAAAGGCCATCCTTCCCACTCTGAGTTTAGGGCAGTTTTACTGTCTAAGGCACAAGCAGGATTCAAAATCTCCTAACACTAAGGTGAGGACTTGTTCAGCTCCGGCACTCAGGAGCCCCAGACTTAGCTTTATTACTCAAAGATGAGCGGAAATCAATGGAAGTCAACAGAAAGCTTTTGACAAACTGGTGCTGTCATAACAAGAAGCTCTCTTCCTGTACTGTTTACAGAGCAATCCTGGTCTCATGAAATACACCTTTCAGGATTCTGATTACCTGCTCAGGTGTGTTACAACGTAAAGCAATAAAAATACATGAAATACCTGTTTGATCAAATTCCTCATGTCCTCATATTTCAATGTTTTTGTTTTTGTTTTAGAGAAAATGCAAGGCATTGATAACAGTATGAATAACGAGTAATCCCTCCTGCCTGAAGTGATGCATGTTGGGAAAGTGAAGCCTTTCCCCCAAAGGTCTTCAGTGGATAATGTATCGTTTCTGGAACTAGTTGTGAAGGTCTTAAATTAGCTGCAGGGTTTTGTTGAAGCCAGATATGCACATGCTGAGCCAGTAAAGATAGAGAGGGAAAAACAAAGAGATTATCAGGATTTTATAACAGGAATGCCTCAAGGGAATCCGTTCATTCCCGCTCATCACACAAATGTGTAACTGTTGATTTCCCTGAATTACCTACCTTTTATCAAACCCATGAAAATATTTTCGTTCAGCACCATCATAAAGGCCTTTATCTGTGTTGTTAGGATAGCAAATATCAATCATGCATAATATCAAACACACCTTAATCCCTAAATATTTTCATTTATGAGACCGATCATTTAATTGTTTTGATCAACTGCACAATTAATGAATTCTGAGGTCGCTCATGCCGGGCAGGTTCGAACTGCTAAATGTTTCTCTTTTGTCCTTCTTGTGTTTTACAAGCCAATAGCTACAACATCAAGCTTCTCAAAAAGCCATCCCTCACATCAACAATCCCTCCCTCCTTCCCCCCCTGCCACATTAGCCTTTCCTAATGTCAGTGGGAAGAAAAACAGCCAGAGCACCACTGAGGACTCTAGTTTAACCCTCCTGTTCCGATGTAAAAGTAAAAGATTATCAGGAGAAATTCCAAACATGGAAAGAGTTTTCAGGCTCCATTTCCATCAGGAGGTACTTGTACTTACTTTCTTAGCACTTACAACTTTACTTACAACTTACAATTTGCTTACAACTTTAGTTGCAACTTATAATGTACAGTTTTACTTAAAACATAACTTTACTTACAACATAGAACATACATCTTTAATTTCAACATACAAATTACTTACTTACAACTTAAACAACTTAACTTACATCTTGCAACTTTACTTAAATATTACAGGCTTACTTAAAAATTATAACTCTACTTAACACTTAACATGCTACTCACAACTTGCAACTTTATTTACAACTTTACTTGCATCATACAACTTATAACTTTACTTACAACATATAACTTACAAATTTACTTAAAAATTACAACTTTACTTACAACTTAAAACAAATCATATAACTATCAACTTGCATCTTTACTTAAAAATTACAGCTTTACTTAAAAATCATAACTCTACTTAAAACTTACAACTTTACTTACGTCATACAACTTACAATTTACCTACAACATACAACTACAAACTTTTCTTAAAAATTACAACTTTACTTACAGCTTTACTCACAACTTTGTTTACAAAAAGTTGTAAATAATTTACAAATTATTAATTATTTTAAACTTGCAACCTTCCTTACTTTAATTACTTTAATTGCAACTTAAAACTTTAGTTAAAACATACAACTTTACTTACAACATAGAACATACAACTTGAATTATAACACACAAATCACAACTTTACTTACAAAATACAACTTACTTACAACTTTAGTCACAGCTTTGTTGTTGTAAATAATTTACTAACAATTTACAGCTTTACTTTCAACTTTACTCACAACATGCAAATGTACTTAAAGCTTACAGATTTATTTACTTACAACTTTAATTAAAACTTAAAACACAGAACATACAACTTGAATTACAACACACAAATCACAACTTTACTTACAACATACAACTAAAAACCTTACATACAACTTTGATATCACCTTAATTTACAACTTGCAATTTTAATTAAAACTCTACTTTAAAAAACTTACAGTTTTACTTACAATATGCAACTTTATTACTTTATTTTAACTTATAGCTTTATTCTAACTTACAACTTTACTTTTAAGTTATGAATTTACAACTTTACTTGAAACTTACAAATTATAACATTACATACAACTTACAGATTTTATTACCACTTACATGTTTAAATTCAACATACAACTTTGCTTACAACATACAGCAAATAGCATTTCTTAAATTTACATTAATTACTTTTCATTATGTACATTAGGAAGAGGTAGGTCTTTAGACATCATTTGCCAGTGACTCAGCTGTTCGTTCCACCACCTCGGTGCCAGAACAGAGAAGAGTCTCGATGCAGGTCTTTCTTGTACCCTGAGAGATGGTGGGACCAGTCGAGCAGTAGAGGATGGGAGTGCGGGATGTGATAAGTGCTTTGAGGTAACTGGTTGTTGGTCTGTTTTTGGCTTTGTAGGGAATCATCAGTGTTTTAAATCTGATGCGGACAGGAAGCCAGTGGAGGGAGCGTAGCAATGAGGAGGTGTGGGAGAACTTAGGAAGGTTGAAATCCAGTCGTGCAGCTGCATTTTGGATCAGTTGCAGAGGACGAATGGCGCTCAGAGGCAGACCTACCAGGAATGAGTTGCAGTAGTCCAGTCTTGAAATGACAAGGGACGGAACAAGCACCTGTGTGGAGAGAAATGGATGAATCCTTCTGATGTTACAAAAGAGAAATCGACATGAGTGTGTCAGATTAGCAATGTGAGAGGAGAAGGACAGTTGATTGTCCATGGTTACCCCAAGGTTGCGTGCAGTAACTGAAGGTGAGATCAGAGAATTGTCCAGGGAGATCACAAGATCCTGAGATGGGGATGAATCACCTGGGATGAACAGCAGTTCAGTTTTGCTGGGATTAAATTTCAGCTGATGAGCTGTCATCCATGATGAGATGTCTGCCAGACATGCTGATATCCAAGCAGAAACATGAGTGTCTGAGGGAGGGAAGGAGAAGATAAGTTGAGTGTCATCTGCATAGCAGTGGTATGAAAACCCATGTGAGGATATGATCGCACCAAGAGATCGAGTATAGAGGGAGAATAGGAGAGAACCAAGTACTGAGCCTTGTGGAACACCAGTGGAGAGTCTGCGGGGAGCAGATGTGGATCCCATCCATATCACCTGATATGTCCAACCTTCCAGGTAGGAAGCAAACCATTGCCATGCTGCACCACGAATTCCTAGACTTATGAGGGTGTACAAGAGAGTTTTGTGGTTGACTGAAAGGTCAAGGAGGATGAGGACTGATGATAGTTTGGCTGATCTAGGAGCATGTAGCTTCTCAGTGATGGCCAAAAAGGGCAGTCTTTGTGGAGTGTGCCGGTTTGAAGCCAGACTGGGTTTCTTCAGGATGGGAATAAGCTTTGCTCTCTTGAATGAGGTTGGTACATGACCAGATGTTATGGAGCCATTGATGATAGTGGTGATGAATGGGAGGAGGTCTTGAGAGATGGTCTGGAGCATTGTGTAAGGGATCGGATCCAATGAGCAGGTGGTAGGATTGCAGGACAAGATGACTTGCAGAATCTCTTCTGTTGCTAGTTTAGAAAAATGTGCCAGTGAAAGAGAAGAGGAATCCTCAGTGTGTGGTGTAGGAATCGGGGTAGAAGTGAAGGTCTGGCAGATTTTTTTCAATCTTCTCATCATAAAAGGTGGCAATGTCTTTAGCAGTTAGGGAGAACGGAGCAGGAGGAGCCGGTGGGTTGACTAGTGAAGAAAAGATGTGGAGCTTGCGAGGATCTTGTGCAGAGGTTTCCAGCTCTTCCTTGTAGAAGACAGTCTTAGCAGAAGTCACTTCAGATGATAATTTGGACAGGAGAGCACGGTAAGAGACAAGATCTGTGTCGAGTTGTGATTTACAATATATTTTTTGTGAATCCATTTATTTCTGTAAAGCTGTCAGCAGGGAAAAGACTGAGGAGCATGTCCATTTCTTCAAGGAAGGCCCTTAGGGGACCAGGAGGGCAGTGTCAACAATGAGTAGATTGATCGAGGAGGTAACTGTAACTACATGGAATCCAGAGGATGATATGTGGAGATGAGACAGGGAGAGCGGTGTGAAGAACCATCTCTGAGACAACAGCATACCCGTACCACCACCCCTGCCAACTTCTCGTGGAGTGTGAGAGAAAGCATAAGCAGAGGATAAGGTAGCTGGTGTAGCTGAGTTCTGTGGAGAGATTCAGGTCTCAGTTAGTGCCAGAAAGTCAAGAGAGTAACGGGAAGCCAAGGCTGAGATGAAATCAGCTTTCTTCACGGCAGACTGGCAGTTCCAGAGCCCACCTACCACCACTGTTTCAGACCGAGACAACAGAGGAGGGTAGATAAGGTTACCGGTAGTGTGGCCCCTGGTTTGTGCATGAGAGCTTCTGGGTCTGTGAGAGGCAACAACAGAGATGGGTTTGAGGGACATGTCTGCAGCCTAGTCAGGAGTGGGGTTAGTGAAAATAGGGCTGAAACGGAACTGGTAGCACTTAACTGAGCAAGAAGAAATAAACACTACTAAACTTGGCACTTTCTATCTAAAAAATGTGTCTAACCATGAAATGTCACTTTCCCAACAAAGTAAGATAAATCAACTATGCTGAAATGTGTGTATATTTCTGTGTGTGAGGAAATGTAATTACCCAACTGGGGTATTTTCACAAATCATGGATTTTGTATGTGTGTGTGTGTGTGTGTGTGTGTGTATGTGGGCTGTAATGACTCAAGTGGGATATTTAGACAAATCACATATAGAGTAGAAGCTTTGTATATGTGTGGGGGGCTATAATTATGTGTCAGGTATTTAGACAAATCAAGCAAAGAGCAGGGATTGTGTGTGTGTGTGTGTGTGTATGTGTGTTTGTGTGTGCCTCTCAGCACTAACATATTTAACTGAATAATTAATAACACCATTTAATTGAACTATTTGTATAGTATGGCTGTATATAGAATAATTTGCATAGTAAAAGCAAATGCACACCATACACTCCCTTAACAGAACAATACATTTTAAAGAATGATGATGGTAATTTATGAGGTATCTCACAGCCATTAGCGATGTCTCAAACTTATTTATTATATTTATGGTACAGCAAAGCCCAAAGTATGCTCTGAGACTGACAGTTCTCAACACGCTTTGTGTTGTTGTACCCTTGCCTTTGTTTTTAAGTGTGATAAACATCATCAGCAATCATTACATACTATTCTATACTCAGCTCATTACCTTGGGGTGTGGTGCTGTTTACTGTAATGGTATCACCTAGCAAGGAGATGTAGATGTGTAGATAATGACACTAGAACTACACTGGCTGCTTTCGGAAGCTTTGAAAACCAGAGAGAGTGGTATTTCTAAATTAATTGACCAAAGGCAAATTCAATAGTGGATTGTGTGTCTGAAATGTAAAAAAATAGTACCTACTAGAACAGGGTTCAGAAGCAGGATGTACATAAAAATATCTTACGCATTCACAAAATGTACAACACCCATGTTGATAGCTCAAACTGAGATGTTTGTAAGAGGATTTAAGGTCATACCTTTTGTCACACAATGGTATAGAACGTCTCTGTGTGCTGTAGCGTTACAGTTTCCCTTCACTGGAACTCAGAGGCCCAAACCTGCTCCAGCAT
>CM075007.1:30009988-30025483 GCA_037576675.1 Pangasius sanitwongsei | reverse complement strand
CACACTGTAACACACACCAATAGACTCTAACACACTGTAACACACACCAATAGACTCTAACACACTGTAACACACACTAATAGACTCTAAAACACTGTAACACACACTAATAGACTCTGACACACTGTAACACACACTAATAGACTCTGACACACTGTAACACACACCAATAGACTCTAACACACTGTAACACACACTAATAGACTCTAACACACTGTAACACACACCAATAGACTCTAACACACTGTAACACACACCAATAGACTCTAACACACTGTAACACACACTAATAGACTCTAAAACACTGTAACACACACCAATAGACTCTGACACACTGTAACACACACTAATAGACTCTAACACACTGTAACACACACCAATAGACTCTAACACACTGTAACACACACTAATAGACTCTGACACACTGTAACACCTCATTAGCGATGTGTTAATTAGCCAATTAGTTGAATCACGTTTGAACCTCTCTCTCTCTCTCTCTCTCTGTGTTTCCTCACTACCTCTATACTCCTCTGTCTGTCTCTCCCTCTTTCTTTCTCTTCCTCTCTTTTTCTGTCTATCTCTCCCTCTATCTGTCTTTCCTCTTTCCTGCCCCTTTCTTTCTCTAAATCTTATCTCTTTGACTCTCACCTTATTTATGTCACATAACACACACAATAATGATTTTAATACAGACACACACTTAAAATGCTTACACACACACACCCACACTCCACACTCACACACACACTCACGCACACACACGCACCTCCTCCTCCGCAGGGGTTTTTCCCTCTCTTCTCTGTGCGTGTTGCTGCCCGCATTGCCAGTGTGTGCGCGCGTGGGGGCGTGTTTTTGTGTGTGTGTGTGTGTGTGTGTGATGACGCTGTGGGCTGGAGAAGCTGCGCGCACTACACGAGGCTCAGAATGCGACAACACAAGCACGAGGTTCATAGTACACTCCACACACACACACACACACACACACGCACACACACACGCACACTCACAGAGTTTTCCTGCTCAGATTCTGCTCCAGCTGCTCACCAGACACACATACACACGCACACACTCTCACACTCACACACACTCTGAGAGTTATCCTGAACAGATTCTGCTCCAGCTGCTTACCACACACACACACACACACACACACACACACACCATAAAGGTGCAGAAGGAACTCACCTGGAGGAAAGTTTTTAAAGCGATGAAAGAAGGCGAGCCGCTGCTTCTTCTTCTCCTCCAGCAGGTCTGATCTCGCGCAGGAACAGGACTGGAGTTCTCCGAGACTCCGATCTCACAGAAGAACTCTTCTGAGGAACATCTCCTGATCTTATCTGAGAGGAGCTGGAACAGGAATCTACTGGGACACTCCACAGGACGGGTTTCTGTATTACGCCTCAGTGTATATTAGTATATTTTTGGATGGAGAGCTTCAGGATGAGACTGTTCCTCCTCTTCCACCTTCTCTCCTGTCTCCTGCACAGGTAAGCTCTTCTTCTCCTCTTCTTCCTTTAGCTTTTATTCTTCTCATTTTGTCTCTATGTCTGCTCTTCCTCCTCATTTACTTCTGGTCTATTTTTTAATTTCCTTCATTTTTATTCTCCTCCTTTCTTCCTTCATCTCCTCATATTCTCCACTTCATCTTCTCGCTCTTCTTCTCCTCCTCCTCATTTTGTTTATCTACTTTTATTTTTAAAAAGAAAATTTTACTTTCCTTTTCTCTCTACATCTTTTCTCTTTTTCTTCTCTTGATCTCATTTATTTGTTGTCTGTTCTTCTATTCTCTTTCATTTTACTTGATCTCTTCTTTACCTCCTCATATTCTCTTCTTCTTTCTCTTCTTCCTCTCTTAAACTCTTCATCTTCCTTCTCCTCTCAGACCTTCTCATTCTGTTTTTTTCTGTCTTTCTCTCCCATCTCTCCATCTTCACATATTCTCTTCTTCTTCTTCTTCTTCTTCTTCTTCTTCTTCTTCTCCTCCTCTCTCCTTTCTCCTCCTGAGATAGGAGATTCTTCACCTCTTCATTTATTTGTTTATTTTTCTATTTCACTCATCGCTTCATCTCTTTGTCTTTTCTTCTTCTCCTCTTCTCTCCTCTCCCTCACTCTATCCGTTCTCACAAACTATTTTCTGCTACATAAAAGTGTTGTTTCAGAAGATCAAGCGCTTTTTAATTTTTGTTCCTTTATTATTTTAATCCTTCCTATTCCCACTTCACATATAAATATAGATAGAAATAGAAATAAAATACAAAGTGAAAGAGAAAAAGAGAAGCAGTCAATCTTTCCCAGCGTGACATCTGCTGCCCTGTATAATAACACACTCATCATCAGAGCCCAATGAAAACAGGTCCCGAATAAACGCGCAATTAACTTTAAGTGCAGGTTGAGATGCTGGAGCAGGTTTAGTCACTTTACTCTGAGAAGATCTCTTCACAAGAAGCTCATCAGCTCAGTGCCAAGAGGAAAAATGGCATTTCCACTGATATTCAGGTTTAAAAAAACACGCTGCATGAACATGTGCACATTTTGTGATAAGGGAATGCTTTATTTAGTTAGTTAGTTAGTTAGTTATTTAAATGAGTATCTGGTTAACATTTAAGCAGATCAAGTCCAGAAAAATCCAGAGTGGTTTTTTTGTCTTAGAGATAAAGCACTCTTTTCTTAGCCACGCTTTGAACAGTAAATGATAGAAGTTGAGATGATTGACAGCTGAGAACTGAGTGGCAGCTGTTTCTGGTCGTGCTGCTCCTGATTCAGGTTTATCAGGCCCTCATTTCCCTAACACCTCTCCAGAGGCATTTCTTCTCCTGCACATTATCACTTATTTGCATATCACTTAACATGGGCATGTGTGACCTCACTCATTACTCATCGTTGTTATTATTTCCATCTCCGTACAGCCAGAAAAAAAAACCTGACATGTTACAGAATGATTTCTGTCATCATAGTGTCTCACAGTATTATGTGCTGGATGCTCAGGGTTACAGCTGTACTCATTAAAAGAGTTTTAAATGCATAGGATAAATACAAATTAAGCGGACAGTACACTGAAACATGATGGACTCCTCCACTGATAAGTCTACACTTCAACCTCGGGTTAGTGGTTAGTTATTATTTTCTAAGAATGAAGACATTTTGAATTTATTTAGATCCCGTCTGAGAGATTTTTAGTGCCACATCAGATTCTGTATCCATCATTTCTATGATTTACGTTCATTTGATTTCATTTACACTGAAGTCCTGAGGTGAGATTTTATAAAGCCTTAAAAGTCTGTGATGTATCAATTAATAATTTTCAAAATCAGGGAATTAAGTCCAAAAGTTTGTCTATAACTTATTTTATTATTGCCTATAACTTATTAACAATATTTACGTGGGGAAAGTTGCTCGTCTTCAGAGTCGGGTTACGCAGCTGCTTAATGCGGCTTTTCATTAGCATCCACACCACCACCTTTAAACACAAACACCTTTAAACCCAAAATAATCAGGGATAGAAAATGCGGACTGAAGAAGGAAGTGGTGTGAGTTTTCCTTGGCTGTAAAATATAATACGATGTAACACAAAATGAAAAATAAAAAGACTAATATGATGATATACAAATGAGAAAATGCACAGTGTTAAATCTAACATCTCCAATATGTTGTGTATTCCCCTTCTCAGCGCACGCTTCAGCTCTTAAAGTGGCTGTCGGTGCGAGTGCCTCTGCGAACGCCGCCACTTCCGGGTTTTATGTTATTCTTTAAATAAGCACGTGTGTAAGGACAATGTGTATATTAGGGCACATCCATATTCCACACGGGAAAGACAAGCCTGGGTCAAAACAAACACGAGCAAGAAGTAGGACAACTGGGCGAGAAACAAGGTTTAGAAATCGACAGTAACTGAACGAGACTTCGCACAGAAACACAGAAACACTGAAACACAAGGGTTTAAATACGCAAACTAATCACTAAACAGGTGTGAAGAATTATGACACATTAGGAAGCTAAACCAGTGACAAGGCATGAACCCAAACCCCACAAACCCCACATGGCTACATAAACAGTAAGTTAAACCCGGGAGCAGCGCGGCTCATGCTGACACAAGATACCAGCTGAAGCCTAAGACCTGCAGCGTGTGCTGTAACACGTGATAGCTGCATGGATTATCCTAGTTATAATTATTACATTAATCACTGAAGTAATTTAACAAAATGGCTTCCACACTCATTATTCAGCAGCACGTAGAATAGCACTTGATCCAGCACATCCTGTTATTTTACCTTTTCCTGCTCTGACAGTCACTCGAGCGCAATTTAATGAAACCATGAGACACTAAATCGAGGTGAGGACATCGTAATGTGTGCGCAGGACGCAGGAGATTTTATAAAAGGTTTAATTTTCTATGTTGATTTGTTGAATGAATAAAATGAATAAAGTTAGTGTTTGTGTTAATTCGATGCTCTGCTGTAAAGAAAACGTGTCCACTGTGTGAAGGATAATCTGACCTAGCACTCATCTGCTACGCTTACAGAGAAACTTTAACTCAATTCATCATTTTATCCATAAAATATTCCCTCCCCCAGATAAGCCGTGTCTCTGATTAAGACGCGTCTCCTCTGACGTAACAGAGATCTGTGGCGTAACGGTAAAAATCCCGACTAGCTTCACAGGTCAGTAATGAGCAAGAAGATGCAGGAGTTATAAAGCAGCACACTGCTGAGGTTTAGTATCTTTATTCATTTCACTCTTTCATTTTAAATTAGTTTCACTATAAACAGCAGCTCCAGAACTTTCAGTCAGTACCTTTAGACCAATCAGATGCTTTCTTCTTAAATCTCTACAGCATCAGCGTCTGGTGTGTCTCTCTCTTTCTCTATCTATCTCTTTCTCTCTGCGTCTCTCTTTCTGTCTTTCTCCTTATCTCCCTCTTTTTCTCTGTCTCTGTTTTTCTGTCTGTCTCTATCTTTCTCTCTGTCTCTCTCTGCCACTATCTTTCTGTCTCTCTCTCTCTGTCTCTCTGTCTATCGCTCTCTCTTTTTCTCTTTCTCCATCTCTTTTTTCTCTGTCTCTCTTTCTCTGTCTCTTTCTCTCCCTCTTTTTCTCTGCCTCTGTCTGTCTGTCTCTGTCTCTCTCTCTGTCTCTCTCTTTCTCTCTCTCTTTTTCTCTTTCTCCATCTCTTTTTTCTCTGTCTTTCTCTTTCTGTCTGTCTCTGTCTCTCTTTCTTTCTCCATCTCTCGCTCTCTCTGTCTCTCCTTCTTTGTCTTTCTGGCTCTTTTTATTATCGTTATCTCCCTTTTTCTTTCTTTCTTTCTTTATTTTTTGCTTTCTGTAAAAAAATCTTTTTTCATTGCTAAACTGTATCAGCTGTGATTGGATTTGCAGTCGTGATTTTTTAACCACGGTTCTCTGTGACAGTTTAAAAATAACTCCTAAGCGATATCTGAGACAGGATCTTTCAGATAATCTGTGTATATTTTCTTGTGGAGGTCTCGCTGGTTCCTGTTCTGGTTATGAGTTATGCTAAAAGTCACACAGTAGAGAGAAATTAAGGCTGTAGGAAATTACCTTCAGATGTCAGGTGCATGCTCTGAAACCATAAACATGGCCTAATGTAATAAATCGTGGAATTACTGGAATTACTGCTTCAAAGATTAAAGTCTACTTCAAAGCTCCTGGGCGACGTGAGCGGCTGCGTGTTGCGGCCAGGCGTTAAACACAAGCACACGCCGACAGATAAACGATCTCACTGAGAACACGCTACGGAGTCGCTGGTCTGCAGCTGACTGACGGCCGCGGTAAGAGACGAGACTCAGTCCCAGCGATTTACTGAGATCTGCGTTAGCGCTCCTGCACCTTCATCAGCATCGCCGGAATGGACAGAAGAAATAAAAGAATGATATAATATAGAAATGCTGCTCAGTCACAGTGGAAATTAGGCTGTAAAATTGTGACTTCTTTTTGAAAATTAGTGTTGACCAGGAGGATCAAATTTATTGCTCAGATCTTCTCGAAGTTATGTACGTTACACACCAGTAGCAGATTATGTCAGCAGCTCATCATGTCTGTAATCACTAGTTTCTGTTATCTGTTATCTATTATTTCCCACAGGCTGAGTTATATGAGCTAATGAAGCACAGAGTAAAATGTGCTGTCTATTGGCTTCCCTTCCTCCAAACCTTTAATGTGATACTATACACTGGATTCTTTTAAACATAATGAGCTGTGATAGATAGAGTGATAGATTTATAAACTGTTTTAGCTCGCTAATCAATCCTGATTTTTTTTTTAAATTAAAACTTCATTTCCTAACTAGAGTCTGAGTTCATCTGAGTTAAATAAGGAATAAAACACTGAGGGTGGAGGAAACGAATCCACGCTGCAGCGTGTGCTACGGCCCAATGCAAAGTTTTATCGTTCTATTCCTCTTATATCACAGCCGTTTGCCAATGATATACATTTTTATTTATTGATGAACAACATTTACTTTTTATCCGTTTAAAGTTCTGTATACTGTAGTTCCTGTTCTCATTTACGCTATAGCAGCTGTAGACAGTCGTCCCCTCACCATCTCTGCTTTTCTCTCTCTTGACATTAAAGCGTAAACTCCTCTGTCGGAAAACTTAAAGTTACAGCTTTACCTCTGACTGTTACAAAGCACTGACACTGGAGACTCCTTCCATACATGTTACAGAAACGTCTCCTTACAGAAAACTTCACCACATCAATGATTTACACGTTTATAAGGAGCGTTCGCTGTACGAGTCTCTGTGAACGAGCTGTTACTATACAAACGATAACGTATTAGAGCGAGCACATTAATATAAACCTGCGCTACTGTCAGAGCTGCTGCTTAAAATGAATCAACACAATCTGACAAATCACACATTATCCTGAAGGCTGAAGCGAGTTGCTGTTGTGATGATCATGTGATAATTCTGAACAGAAGTCATCTGGGCCTTTAGGCTCTGTTTTATGGAAATCAATAGAGTCTGTAAAATGTCAAATAAACAGCTTGATATCATTTTAATTATATTCAAATAATCCTACAGGAAACAGTGTTAATCCATAACGGCACCAACGATCTCTGCTACTTCCTTCCAATCTTTATTTTTCTTTGTAATGTCTCTATACACATTTAATGAGAGATTGTACATGACAGGATAAGATGAAACCTCACTTATATGGTTTTTGTGTGTCGAACAGTTAAAAAGAACTAACAGCAGGTAGGAATTAAAGTTGTGAGCAGGAATCTGAAGAAACGTTGGACCAGACGCACTATAGGAATCAGTCGAGTCAGTCATTTGGATTTGTCGCTTTTTTACAGTGTCATGCGCAAACACAGAAAATGAACGATCACCTGTCACTGTGTAGCTCAGCAGTGTGAAGATAGGATAAGAGTGAACAGAGACGGACTCAGAAGAGAAAACGTGTAAGAAGAAAGATTTGATCTCGTACCCACAGAAAACAAACTATTGTGCTGTTAAGGAGATCTCTTTTTCCATAGTTGTCACTGTTTTGCTGAATCCTGAATCCTGAAAGGCCGTTCTTCATGAATCACTCTCCCACACTTCTCTTCCAGGGCAGATTCGAACGCGATCATTGGGCTGTCCAAGCACATCGAGCCCATCCTCAATGCCAACACAGTGTGTCTAACACTCCCGGGCCTGACGAAGAAGCAGATGGACATGTGCATGAGAAATCCGGACGTCACGGCCTCGGCCATCCAGGGCATCCAGATCGCCATCCACGAGTGCCAGCACCAATTCAGGGGGCATCGCTGGAATTGCTCAAGCCTCGAGACGCGAAACAAGATTCCCTATGAGAGCATCGTCTTCAGCCGAGGTGAGATATGGAATCAAGTGTGGGAAGGCCTGAGGGGGACGTGACCTGACGCGGCGTTGCGTTTGGGATTAAAACTTACAAGCTTAAGCCCTATTTAGACAGGATTAGTTAATGTAATTATTCCCAGAGTATCTCATGAATCCATCATGTCAGTAATGCTGTTTTTTTTACACACTATGTATACATGCCTCTGGAAAGATTCTAACATATTTTACCTTCTATAGAGTAATCAGTAGAAATAACTCCAGGTGATAGATTGCATCTGAACTGACATGTTGGCAAAGATCGCAGTATATCCTGTGGGAAAAGAGGTTTTGTACTTTTTCTTCGGGATACAGACAGTCCAAGAAGCAATCGCTCTTTTCTATTGAAAACCAAAATGAAACCGTGTTTAAAATGCAGAACAATAAAATATAGACTTTTTTTAAGGTCATATCAGAGAAGTGATGCTTCTGTCTATGCACTGAGTTCCTAGCACAGGTACACGCTACAGACACGTTATGGTCATGTGACCTAATAATGGTCAGCTACGCCCTGTACAACAAGCGCTTATAAGAAAGATGTAAACAATCCGTTTATATCAAAATGAGCTGTGTGTAGTACGCATGAAATTGATCAGAATTATTATAGACATCCGCCAGGAACTCAACACACATGTGTCCTGAAAACTAATCCTATCTGAATAGTACTCTAATTGCTGAGATATCACCAGTCCTGACCTTCTGTTCTCCACTCATCTAAGGTTCTTCTTACTGTATAGTCAGTGTTGTGATGTTGTGAAAGTGACCCGCCTGACTCATTCACTCAGCCTGTTGGGAAACCAGTGAGGAACCTGAGCCGAGTGGAGAAACGTCTTCAAGTTTACAAGTCCAGTCACTTTGACTTACTGCTGCTAGACATGACCTCACCCACTGTATGATGATTAATGTGGCCACTGCCTCGCCATCCTGCTCTTCACCAAACTCTCCAGTGTCACAGATGTTTAAAAGACAAAGTGAAAAAGATGTCATGGCCAGACGTGTGAGAGAAAGCTTTTACTGTGTCCTCTGAAGATGTAGAAAAGACGATTGTTGCGGTCGTGTGTAAGATGTCAGATTTAATTAGGATTATGAACTGAGGAGGGCCGAGTCATGATAGACCAACTTCAGGTCAGTCTAATAATGGACATACGAGCTGATGACCTCAAAAAGATAGGAACGTTTAAAGCAATGAGTTCTATACCGCAGTATCAATATATATAATGTGCAACAGAAACGTTTGATTAATTAAAAGTAAAACTAAAATGTATCATGCCTATATATACAGTATTATTTCCATAGATTAAGAGAATAATACATTCATTAGTGGTCACTGTTAAGGACAAAGAAAGCTAAAGAAAGCGGATAAATATACAGTATACTGTTAGTGTGAAAAAGTACAGATTAGATGAAGCCAATGTTAATAAACGGGATTATCACTTTCATCGCATTAACTGTAGAGGTGTGTGCAAGACTCTTTTTTTAATCCCACTCCCACCTGCTCCCACAGTTATTTTGTTGTCCTTTAAAGCTAAATAAAATGTAAATAAAATCCATGCACTGTGGCAATGAATTCCATCGTAACCAGCGCTGATTGCTTTCGGAGCCGCGGGTTGTGCGTCACTATCAAACCCCACGCAGCTAGTTCAGCGTCGGATCAGAATGCCAGCTCAAATCCAGACTCGTTTTCAGATGCTACTGAGACCAGAGTTGAGCGTGGCGAGAAAAACCTCCCGAATGCTCCTGTAGACATCACATCCTCTGTCCAAGGAAGTCTGACTCATTGGGCTATAAAGATGGCAATGTTGATGGACACGAGCTTCCATGCTGCGCTCTGTTTCAGATTCCGTGATTTCAGCTCAGCCGCCAGCTCATCCACACGAGTGCATTAAATCGGCTTTAAATAGTGTAATATGATACACAGATCAATTATTTTGCACATTTATAGCTCCAGTTGATTTAGAATTCATCATTAATTGTGCAGCGTAAAGATGCACTGACGCTGGAAAATGTCATTTGTTATTTGTGTGTAGTTGTTAAGCGAAGTGCGGTTTGACTCATTCTCTGCCGCACAAATAAAACAACAACAAAAAAAGCAATGATCTGAAACAGTTTCTTCTTGACTAGTTGACTACTTCATTTTTTATTACTGGTTAACTAGTGAAAATGAATACTCATGCATATCCTAGTGTACTGTAGAACACTAGCTAGATAGGTTACTAAGTGCATACTACTGAAGCCACAGCTGTATGGATCCATAGTCCTCCCCCACAACAGACAAGTTTAGCAGCTAACGTAGCTAGCTAATGTGTGCAGAGAAGATTTACTAGGTAGCTTAAAGATGCACAAACTAACACCAGAATCCTATCAGTTTGGATGGAGCCTTAAAACGGCTGATGTTCTTGGGCCAGGAAAGAAGTAGTGTATCAGCACTGTGCATCTGGGTGTGTGTGTGTGTGTGCGTGTGTGTGTGCTGTGATGTGAATTTGCTCTCAGCACTTTCCCAACTCTCAGCGGGCGACAGCATAAACCCGTTTAGTTGGTTCACCGTAACCTAGAGTGACATTTTTCTTCAAACTTTAATTCATTTTCCCACTTCCTGTGCCATCAGTGCAGCGGCCGTGTCTCGCACTCTAAATTATTCGGTTGATTGATTTGCTCGTCAGCTCTTCAGGGAGCCTAAAACAGCATTTCCATGTCCTCCTTAGTGTCCTGGTCTAAAGTGCTATCCGTCCTCTGGCCCCTGCGGAATCACGGCATGGAAAAGATTGTGTGCGAATCCGTGTGCGTGTGGGATTTTCCTTCTCTTTGTGCATGTGTGTGTGTGTGTGTGTGTGTGTGTGTGTGTGTTGGGTCAATAGGTTTGAAATGATAACTGAATATCGTTCAAGTATTTCATACCAAATCCCCTCCCTGAGGGCGCACGTGGTTGAACACGCACTCTTCTGAATGCAGCGCATTCCACAGGCTGGCGGCTTCGCACCTTGTAGCTATTACATTCATTAGTCACTAGTTAAACACAGACAAAACAGGACACAGAGGCGAAAAGCCACTACTGAATAGGACAAGTCCCAATCTGCATGCAGCATGCTTTCTGACTGACAGCGAGCCGAGACTGAGGCCCAACACTCCGGCACCTTCTGCAAGGCAGCACACACGAATGTGTGCACAAGGGTTACAGGAAACGCACTCGATCAGCCACGACATGTTCAGCATGTGAAGGTTGCTTCATTAGATTTGCGCTGTAACTGAGGCTAATGTACTAATGTAAAGGGAGACTTACAGCCTGACAGTATTTGTAATGTTGTTTCCTACATTTTTGCAAAGAATTTGTAACAAAATGTCCCATTTTGGAGAAATTTGAGCACATTCGAGTTGCATGTGACTTCCAGTCCATAATTCTGTTGCATTAAAGGTTTGACAACCATGGATACCATTTAAACCAAATAAAAAGTGACTCATAGTTGTAATTATGGTTTTGCAACATAAGGTTCCATTTGGAAAGTGCTTCAGTTTGGCCATTTTTGAGGGCCACATCGTGAGTGCCGTCGGTGTAGGCCACAGGTTTCCAACCCTGTTCCCAGAGTACCTCCTCACAGCACATGTGGTCCAATTAATCAGCTAATTAACAGCCCTTTCTGAGTGGTGTGTTAGAGCAGACGTGTAGGACGGGGTTCTCCAGAACCGGGGTTGAGAGTCTGTATTTTAGGCAATCCCATAACTCTGTTCACCGGACCAGAGTTTCAATACTGTTTTAACAAACATGGCTGTCATTTTAACCAGGTAAAAAGTGAATCACTTGTTTTATAACTATAACTAACAGTCTTATTTGTGCTGGGGTGGATTTGGCATTTCCTGAGGCCCCAATCAAAGATGTTTAATTTTAATGCAATTCCTGAGCAGCAGCATCAACAGCTGTGCTTCTTTTTAGCACCTCTGCTAATTCACACCTGTATATCTGCACAGTGTGCTCTGCTTGTGAATGTTGATTCATTGGCAAAATACTAATTCATTGGCACTACTAAGAGCACAGAAGCAGAACTGATTCGCTGCTCAGTGAACAAACTCGCCAGCTGACCATAAAATCGCTGAGGAAAATCATTCTGAGGAAAATCTAAATCCTTTATTGACAATTTCATTTTCAGTGCCAGAACATCGGAAAGAATAGAAAAGTTAGTTTTGCTTACTACCTCATCTAGCATTAATTGCTGTGACTGTGAAGTCTTACAGCAGTGAACTAGCTGTAAATACACAAAGTGCCAGAAGTTTTAATGTTCTTTTCCAGTTAAAATGCTGCCCAATGAATTCAGTGTATTACTTATGAAATCTGGAAGCTCAAAACAGTGCTGCTAATGCAGAATGCTAAACTAGCATATAACATGTCTTTTTTTTGCTAAACTCTTGCTTTAAAGACCTGATGAACGCTGGAGAATGAGGAACACCAACCTACCAGCCTTATGTCACTTAAACACACATTAGCCTCACATCTAGCCGAGTGTTTCTCATTCCCCAAGTTCAAAAATAAGTGTTTTACGTGCGGCGGCGGCTCATTCCCTCTTTCCCTTGTTAAAAGCCTTTGATTCCAGCAGGCCTGAGGAACTGTAGCCTATTTAGCCCTAAGTCACTCTTTCATGTCCTTCTTTAATTCTCCATCTGCCCTTGAAAGTGATTTAGGGAGGCAAGCGGCTTTTATGAGCTCTACGTTTATTATTGTTTGAGACCATTAGCTGCTCCCGATCCCCTGTGGTCACCTGTCTCTCTCTCTCTCCATCTGTCTCTCTCTCTGTATGGCCTGTAAAAGAAAGAGAAGAAAAGAAAGGCATGTTCAGTAACTCAGTGCTGTAATGTTTCACTACCGCGTCTGGAGGAATGTCTTTAATTAAACGTGAAAGCCGTAAAGTACGAATGTGGTGCCATTTGTTGTCCACTGATACTATGTTTACAAATATGTGTGGAAATTAAAGTTAAAAACCATTTTAAACACAACAGCATGTGTAAAGATATCAGATTAAAAAAAATATCCCAGCTCACTTTACACAAGTTCCTGTTCTCATTACGTTATAGCAGCTATAAACAGTCGTTCCCTCACCAGTCTTTCTTTATTCTCTCCCTTAAAGTTAATAAGACGAAAAATCGCAGCTTGTCATGTTACTGAGAAACCGCAAAGAAGCGTAAACTCCTCTGTCCTGAAGATGTTGGAAAACTTAAAGTTACAGCTTCACCTCTGACTGTTACAAAGCGCTGACACTGGAGACTCCTTCCATAAAAGTTAAAGTAACACATTTCGCCTTACAAAAAACCTCACCATGTCAATGATTACATACATTTTAATCTGCTTATGTGGAGCGTCCGCTGTACGAGTCCCTGTGAATGAGCTGTTGCTATAGAAACGATAACGTATTAGAGCGAGCGCATTAATATAACCCTATAAACACTACTGTCAGAGCTGCTGTTCTAGAAAATTAATCACCACCTTCTGACCAATCACAATCCAGAACTCACGGCAGTTCTGAGATGAGAAGGTTGTGAGTTTAAATCCCAAGATCGCAAAACCACTGCTGGCTTCTTGAGCAAATCCTTCAACCCCGAATGCTCTTAACACTGCGTCTTAATTATAAGTTCTTTTGTGGGAAGAAAAATGTGAATCTTACAGTAAAAATGTAAACTGACATGAAGATGAATTCCTATTTTTATTGGTCAAATTGAGTCACATGTTCAGGAATCTGAATTAACTGGGTTGGAAATCACTTATAAATTGAACTTGATCAGAAGAAGAACATTGTGTGTTATGTAGGTTTACTCAGTTCCTCAGTTCCTGATATAAACAATATGGCTGCATCAATACCATTTTTTATCGATGATCGAGTAAGAGTACACGTGTTTTTGGAACTTGTCACTATTGAAACTAAAATCGAAATGTGTAACCTTCCTTCTATTATGCAATCAGGGATTCCACGCTGTATTCAGCTCTGTTTCTGATGGATGCTGTCGTATTCTTCTAGCAATGAGCTCCTCATGTACAGTTTTATGTTTAAGATGTTATGGTGTTTAAACAGTGTGTAATTGAGCGCATGAGGACGGCCGGCTTGAGCGCACAGAGCGAGTGGTATCAGTGAATTGCACCTCGAAGAAAGGAAGTGCACGTGTGTAAGTGCTCTGTGCTCGCAGAACTGAAGTGCTCTGACAGCATACACTAGGCTTACGTCACACAGTGTCTCCTGCTATCAGAGCATGTTACAAGTATGAGTATGGATATGAGTATCGATGCTTCAATAATAATAATAACACAGGATTTCTGTACTGATCGGTGAAACAGGTGAGTGCTGATGGTGTTAATGTGTATTTTCTCTGTGTGTATACGTCAGGGTTCAGGGAGAGTGCGTTTGCATACGCTATCGCCGCAGCAGGCGTGTTACACTCCGTCTCTAACGCCTGCTCCTTGGGGAAACTGAAGGCATGCAGCTGTGATGAGAAGCGGCGTGGAAATGAAGAAGTCTTCCGTCAGAAACTGAACCGACTGCAGCTGGAGGCCATCCACCGCGGCAAGGGCATGGTGCATGGAGTGATGGAGGAGCGAGGGGGTGTCCTGGAGGACCATGGGGGTACCAGAGCGGGCGGAGCCATGGAGGAGTGGGAGTGGGGGGGATGCAGTCCCAATGTGGAGTTCGGGGAGAAGTTCTCTAAAGACTTCCTGGACTCGAGGGAGACCTACAGAGACATCCACGCCCGGATGAGACTGCACAACAACCGCGTAGGACGACAGGTGTGTAACTCTGTGTGTGGAAATATGTTTATTTTTATCCCTTTAATGTGATATAGAAACTAACAAAATTCAAGTGAAAAACAAATAAAAAGGGAAAAAAAGTTTGATTTGACAATTTTATTCCACTCTTCCTTGCACGATGCTCCAGATCTATCAGCTTGTGAAGGGATCTCCTGCGCACAGCTCTCTCCATGTCATTCCTCAGGTTTTCAGTAGGATTTAGATCTGAGCTCTAACTGGGACATTCCAAAACATTGATCTTCTTCTTCTGAAGCCGTTCCTTTGTTGACTTGGATTTGTGCTTTGGGTCGTTATTGTGCTAGAAGGTGAAATCTTTCTTCATCGTCAGCTGTCTAACAGGCCTGCAGGGTTTTTTTGTTTTTTTTTGCCAAAATAGATATTTGGAGATATCAGTGATTCCCTCTGTCTTGACTAGAGTCCTGGTCCCAGCTGAAGAGAAGCAGCTACATAGCATGATGCTGCCACCACCATGCTTCACCGTGGGTATGGTGTTCTTTGGGTGATAAGATGTCTTGTTTTTGCATCAAACATAGTGAATGTTAGTGGATGGGAGTTTGGGGTTGGTGAGTTTTGCACAGAAAAAAAAAAAAACATCTTGACATTTATTGGACAGTGCGCTCTTCAGATGTCCCACCTCTGGAAGCACATCTTGATTGGTAGATCTCTCAAAGGGACGGAACCTCATAACCACCTACCAATCACTGAAACAATATTGAACACTGATATCTCAAACATAAACATATCAGCATATACAGTACTGTGCAAATGTCTTGGCACCCCTTTTTTATAGTACAAACTTTGTTCTAGATGTTTATTTTCTGACTTCTACATTATTGATTCAGTACAAAAACATTTTAGATTCCA
>CM075007.1:29947716-29967116 GCA_037576675.1 Pangasius sanitwongsei | reverse complement strand
GTCTCACACCATTCTCATTCGTCTCACACCATTCTCATTCGTCTCACACCATTCTCATTCGTCTCACAGCATTCTCATTTGTCTCACAGCATTCTCATTCGTCTCACACCATTCTCATTTATCTCACTGCGTCTCACACCATCTCACAGCATTCTCATTCATCACACCATTCTCATTCGTCTCACGCCGTCTCACACCATTCTCATTCGTCTCACGCCGTCTCACACCATTCTCATTACTCTCACACCATTCTCATTCATCTCACTGTGTCTCACACCATTCTCATTCGTCTCACACCATTCTCATTCGTCTCACACCATTCTCATTCGTCTCACAGCATTCTCATTTGTCTCACAGCATTCTCATTCGTCTCACACCATTCTCATTTATCTCACTGCGTCTCACACCATCTCACAGCATTCTCATTCATCACACCATTCTCATTCGTCTCACGCCATCTCACACCATTCTCATTCGTCTCACACCATTCTCATTCATCTCACACCATTCTCATTACTCTCACACCATTATCATTCGTCTCACACCATCTCACACCATTCTCATTTATCTCATTCGTCTCCCAGCATCTCGCACCATTCTCAACTGTAAACTATTCCATAAAAAGGGGAGGCAGAATGCAGTCTTTTGGGAGATGAGAATATATTCTGAATATATGAGACTATATCTGTATTACCCTGGGTGGTTTGTTTGTTTTTGTTTTTTTCTTTTGGAACGTTAGCTAGCTCGCTCACGCCTCACCACGCTCATGCCTCACGCCTCACCTCGCTCATGCCTCACCTCGCTCACGCCTCGCCTGCCTCATGCTCACGCCTCACCACGCTCACGCCTCACCACGCTCACGCCTCGCTCACGCCTCGCCTGCCTCATGCTCACGCCTCACCACGCTCACGCCTCGCCTGCCTCATGCTCACGCCTCACTCACGCCTCACTCTTCGCCTCGCTCACGCCTCACCTCGCCTCACGCCTCGCCTCGCCTCGCCTCACGCCTCACCTCGCTCACGCTCACGCCTCGCCTCACGCCTCACCTCGCCCACGCTCACGCCTCGCTCATGCCACGCCTCGCTCACGCCTCACCTCGCCTCACACCTCGCCTCACGCCTCACCTCGCTCACGCCGGTTTCCCAGAGAAACCTGAACATCAAATTTAAAGTGTGAGTGGAGTTTAAAAAAGAACTGAGTGGTCACTTTCCCTTCTTTTATTTATTATTATGTCCAAAAAGCACTACTGTTCATTTTATAAAGTAATACATCAGATTTATTAACTGCTGGGAAAGTGTGTGTGTGTGTGTGTGTGTGTGTGTGTGTGTGTGGGTTGGCAGCAGTTTTCCAGCTGAAAGCAGAACTCTGTCATGCTGAGTTATATTGCGCTGATGGAGTGTGTGATTTCAGGTTATTAAAGATGGTGCTGGAGTGATGAAGGCTGTCGCTGATGGAAACTTTCCACCACACACACACAACACAACACACTTCAGCTATGTTACACAAGTGATCCACACTGCCAGGTTGCACCATATATATAAACCGTATCGACGCTGTACACGTGTAAACGTTGGATCACGTGTGAAACCCAGGAATCAAACCACTGAATCAGTTTGAAGCAGTGGATTCATTTTGCTTGAACACTTTGATCGATTCAGGTTCATGTAAATCTGTAGGTATGATCCAGCTCCATGTTGCCTCAGTCCTACATTATCATGAAAATAAAACTCATACCCAAACATCTTGTCTACAAATTTCATATTTTAATATGTTGGGTTTGTTGAAAACGTATCTTAAGCTAGTTATACGACATCTTTTGGTTGTGAGGTCTGACTGTTGGAGATCCCTTTCAATTCCTTGATGAATCATTTTAAAGGAACGTAAAGCTGAGGGTGAAAAGGGTTTCGGGGAATGTAACACGGCCTACATGCTAGCGGCAGTAATGCAGGAGTCGAGTCCTAAAGGGTGTGATATAAACATCAAAACCGGAGCAATGTTGCCCCCTGCTGTTCTGTGGATGAACTGCTGAAAGAGAACCGAAAATACAACTAATTACACTGTTTCCTCAGCTACACACGCAGTCTGAGTACTGAATAAAAGCTGTTTGAAATATTTCTATTTTAATTAACACTATATAGCTCTAAACCTTATACACTAGACTAAATATTCAAGTTTTTTTTTTTCAGACATTAATGTTCCTTCCACTTTTCCTGGTGTGTGTATGCCACAAAGACCAGCTGAGATGTTCGGTCCTCTCTCCTGAATTTGCTTAGAATTCATCTAAATCATCTGGTGAATTTTTCCATTTTTGTACTTGAATACATCAAAAATATTCAACACTACACATTTCTAAGACCACTGATGCTCATTAAAACTGAGCTCTTAGCATGTATTTTTGGAAGTTGGCATCAGAGAACATCTGCTCAAAATCCTGTACGTCTGTGCATAACCTCACCTGGAAGGTGGCTGCTTCAGGAGATGCGGGGAAGCGCCATGTTAGTGCTTGGATCATGCTCCTGTGCAGCCTTTATTTCCTCAAACACAGTCTGCACGTGAGTTAAAGTACCACGCTGAGATCTGTAGGGACTCTGTGATGCATCACTCCTCCTAACAGTGATGTGCTGCTGCGGGTTGGTGTTTGTGTATTAACAGAACTCGGTGTGGTCTGAGGCAGTGTACTGTTGTGTTGGTTGTGTGTGTTTTAGCTGCTGGATGATTCCCATGTGCACTTCCAGATCCAGTTAACGTTGAAGTTCTTCCAGAGTTATCAAAAACTTCGGGACTTTGTCTCTATATGGGAAAAACTTTTGAAAATTCATGTATCTGAATCCATACAAGGGAAATAAACCAAACTTTACCCGAATTTTCTGCATCTCAGCCCAGGATAAACGAGCCTAGCCCAAACCCGCTGGGACCCCAGACTTTCATATCATTTCAAAAATTCATACCTCCAGAACCACCAAACTTTACAGGTATAAAGTGCTAGATCCAACTAGCCCAAGCATGAGGCTTTGGAACAGAGGATTCAATCATCGGAAAACTGAACTTTAATAACTAAAATCTCTCAAACCTTCCGTCAGACCCCTGGTACAGCTGTTAACTCTGAGTTATTTAGTGTGAAGACTACAGACACAGAACAGTGTTTTATTTGGCTTTAGTCAGGTGTACTTGTGGTTTGGAGCGGCTGATGATGTGCTGTGCAGGTTTCCTTCCTCGTGATTTGTTTGCAGGGCACATTCAAGCAGATCCCTCGCTCTCGGCGTTTGATGGATGTTTGCCTCTGGCATGTAAAAGATTTCGGCCGTTTCACCAGAGTGACAAATGGATCTCTGGACCAGCATCTTCTCCCAACTGGAGAGCTTGTGTAACTGGTTTAACGTTTTTCCACAACACAATCACCACAGATCAGATTTCAATTTTATGTATATAGCACTTTTAACAGTGGATATTGTCACAAAGCAGATTTACAGAAATTTAAATAATATTTAAATAAAAAAATTTAATTTATCGATAATAAGCTAGTCAGAAGTGACGAGGAAGAAACCTTAAGAGGAACCAGACTCCGAAAGAAACCCATCCTCACCTGGGTGACACCGGATAGTGCGATTATAAATCATTCCCTTCTATAACTGTGTACTATGGAGTCAAAAGTGCTAATTGTGTTAACAGGAACTTGACTATGAGCATCATTAGTCTCATTTGTTCAGTGATTAGGACTTGAGTGTAAACTTTTCTTAACACATGCTGTCTTTAGTCTATCCAAGGAAGAACATCCACAGCCATCTTTAGGGTGTCTGTGAGGTTCCAGTCATGGTCCTCTCGTGGTCATCTTTAGGCTGTCCATATCTCTGAGCACAGGTGTGGCACTCCCCACTTTGCCCACTGACGTGTGGATGACCCTGAAGTCTGGGGGGGTCAGCGCGAAGGTTCAATGCGTCCCAGGCATATTTTAAGTCAGTCAGGAGATGGCTTGCTTCCTGATGGAGCTGAAGAAGAAAAGCTCCTTCTCAGGTGCTGAGTAGAATGCCTGGTTGATGTCTGGAGATCAGCAGAAAGAAGCTGATCGGAGGGCCAAAGTCCCACCGGAGAACCGCGTCACTCACCTGCAGCCTCATTGTGTCTGGAAACAAAAAAGTGCAGAGGTTGTTGATTCAGTGCCTGGCCACAGCACACACCATGACTGGTACAAAAGGAAGAAAGCTTACGCAAAAGGTCTGGAATGAGAGCTTCAGCTTTGTGTACAAATTGCCTCATGACCCTTCTGCTGAGCAGTCTCCATTGGAAAAAAAAAAAACATGCACCATGTTGGAAGTTACTCCCACCACACACCAGACGAGGACGGACTGGGGGAAATGGCAGACTTCCACTTACCTCACACAGCCAACCAGGGTCCTTCTACCGGATGCAGAGCTCACGCCTACAGGCGTATGGCTCACTGGCTGAGACACACACAGCGTACACACACAGTGTGAGCAGCATACGCAATACCAGCTCAAAGGGAGACTGAACATATGGGTTTAATTAGCTATATGAATTATATCTTGTTTTTATTTCAAGTAAAAAGGATTGTCATCTGTAACCTGAGCTTGAGCTGGTTGAATCTGGTGCAGTATAACTACTACATAAAGCAGTGCTTTGGTCTTTGCTGATCTGAGCTCCTTCTCTTTCCTTTCTCTGAGAGCTTCCTTACATCTGATCTCATACAAACACCATCATCTTACTACATTCAGCCAATAACGTTAGTCTATGTGCTAAGTGTTGTGAAAGTGGATAATACTGTAAGCGCATCAAGTCACTCTTATTCCAGTTTTTAATCCACTCATTCAGAAACTGAGACCGAGCTAGAGCTAGAGCTCTCTATATTCATCCTTCATTTTTAAACTTCCCATTTTTGGTTCAGTCGTCCTTCGTGCATGGACAAGCAGGCAAAGGAAAACACCCTTTGGTCTCAAACCAAGCATGAGTGCACCCTTTGTTCACACTTGTATCCCAACACCCTACACACACACACACACACACACACACACAGAGAGATCTATATGATTATCAAAATATCTCTTCATTAAATACATTCACTACCATTTCCATTATGTAAAAGACTACTACTGATTTGTGCTCAATCATTTTTTTGTTTTTGTTTTTCAAAACTGAAGCCAAGCTACTTCAGATAATTTTGTAAGTCAAGTATTATTCTTAATAAGTAAGTTATAATGTTTGATTTATGGGAACTCATTGGTAATAATAATAAAAAACATAATTTATATAATTTATAGCAAAATAATAATAATAAGTGAAATTTAGCAGTGAAAACAACTTGCACCTCTTTGAAATCACCACCAGATGGGATAAAAGCTTTACATTTCTGTAGGTAAGGTTGCGACACGTGCATTCTCTGAACTTTGGTGTTTGATTGGTTGGTTTTACAGTAAATCATAATTAATCATGTTAAATTGAGTTAAGTAAGAATGCAATAAGAGGTTGTAGTTACACAGTTATAAACATTACTACCAGGACAGGAGACTTATTTACATATCATTTGTAATTAGTTTGCCTGGCAGTTTGTTGCGCTGCTGATTGCGTTGCTTGTCATGTGTTTGTGTTGAAATCTTTTAGCAACACCTGGTAGTGAGCTTCACTGTATCATGAGCATTGTGTGTGCTTGGGTATAATAACAACAAGCCCAGTGATGAGTTCTGGGTCCAGTCATGCAGCAGGAGAACAGTCCCAGGAACAGACTTCCCTCAGTAACGTCGTTGTTCAGCTCATTCATCGTTCTGATGAGAGAATGAGCATTTAGCTGGACTCCCTGGTGGACTGAGAAGATACAGTCAGTCATACTGTGTCTACCAGGCAACATAAAGACACTACAGGATGTGAGGAACATTCATCCAAACATGCCCCACTCAGATCTTCCCACTCTCCTCTTTACTTCTCACCTCCTCATGACTGTCATTCTTCAATTCATCCTTCTCTCCATGAATGAGGTTTGCTTCAGCGATCATGGGGAACTTTATCATGAAACCACCCAAAGAACACATGCTGTATGTCGTCATCACGGACAGTGACGGACTGAAAGGCAGTGCGTATCAATGTATTAAACTTTCACTTGAATGATCTGTGAAAATGATGAGAGAATTTTCTGAAGGATTATGGCTGTTGTTCTTCGCTGTTCTTGCTGCTCACACTACACAATGCATCTCCAAATATCCAAAATGATTTGAAAATATCAAAGCATCTGCAAGAGCTCGCACACTCAGCACAAGATTTGTTGCCAAGCTGTGCAGCATCTGCATTCAGAACTGGAGAGGACAGCCTTGATATCTGCACATCAGGTTTGGTATTAGTGTTCTGTCATGGCTCCTCCACTTTCTTCCACAGAAAGCTCCAAGGCAAGCAGCACATTAATGTCCGTTAGTAACTGAAAATGACTGAACATAGACTCTGTGATTAAAAAACATGCCCCTGACTCCTGACTTCTTCTACTGAATGTGCTGATGTTGCATTTAAATGCTGATACAGAAGACAAAATGCAGTCTTTTTGGAATTGAAGAGACTAAGAAATCCCGTGAACAGCCGTACTCCTGAGCAGTGAAGAGCAGCTGGGCGAGACTGAAGGCTTGGTGTTGTGAGCATTGCAGCAAACCTTTGGTGTCTCTAATAGTCTAATCCAACTGGGGAGAAGTAACACTCATGTACCAGGTAAATGTCCCTCTCCAGGATGTACTTGGCCTTCATTACCTACCAAAAGGTTTTTGAACACCCCACTATGGTTTCTGTAGAGGCAGGACAGGAAGAGGCAGGACAGGCTGTGAGCTGGCTGAAAAGCCTCCACTGCTGAAAAAAGTCTAACAAGTCAAAAAGAAAAAACTTTTTTTTTCCCAGCTGAAGAAACCATTCCTACTCTCTCTACAAACACATTTGCACTGAGGTCTGGATGGTTTTTATGTTGACACAAACCAGTTAGCTTCACTCTAATGTTTAGCTGCTCTCCTATTGGTGTTGCCATTGCTAGAGGCGGGGCCTGTTGTCTCCTCGCCTCGCCTCGCCTCGCCTCACTGAGAGCAATAACTACACTGTCCAGCACCTAGCCATCAGTTTATAAGCTTAGTTTGTGAATTAACTGATTCCAAATGATGAAAGCTAATCTCCCTCCCAGCATTCAATCTCTGATGCATTTATTGTGCACTTTTATTTTTATCTGGTTATTGTCTCCATTATATAAATGTGCATTCTTCACTTTTTTCTTCTAGTGATTTTATATTGAGATCATGTGACATTCATTGCACAGAGGTCGACTCCCATCAACTAATTATGTTGTGTGTTTGTGTGTGTGAGAGAGAGAGAGAGAGGACTTTTAATGCTAAGAAACCAGAGAATGCATGCAGTGAGTAACTTGAGGTATAAAATCAGAACGTTTCTACAAATAGTCTAGTCATTTTTCCCCCCAAACATTTGCAGAAGGTAGCAACCTTTCTCAAAAATAACAGCCTTTTCATGGAGGGTGCCAATACTTCTGAGCTAGATTTTGCTGACTAGTTTACCACGCAAGCAAGTGTTTTTTAAAGATTAAATTCACTAAAGTGGCAGCAATGGGAAACATTGTCCAAGCGAATCAAACTAGCAAGGTCATACTTTTTTTGCATATTAATTTGCAATTAATGGCAAAAGTATTGGCACCCATCAAAGGACTGTCCGTGTCACATTACACAAACAAATATATATAATTTTTTTAAAGCACTTTCTATTAAAGAGTGCCAATATTTCTGCATTTGACTATTTACTGTTAGCTAGGTTTAAATATCTTGATTAGATCATTAGTCCTTCAGCTCACTAATCTCATTAATTAACGTTTGCTTCTGTGTCTTATTTTCAAGCAAACTGTTGACGTGTAGGATGTTGATGGTCTGGTTTTAAAATCACAGTCTCAAGTGGGGTAAAGACACATGACCTCATTGGAACACACACTAAATTTAGCTCTGAAAGCCAGATTACGATTGGTCCATCCACCTGCCCGTGTTCACCAAGCTTCCTCAGACCTGATGGGATTATTCCGTGGTGTGGATGGAGGACTTTGTGTGCATTGCTGTGGAGAGTGTGTGGTTCTGTACTGTTCTTACTTTTTTTTAAGTTTCTGATTTCTTTCTTGTCACAATAAACGTTTAAGTCATATGCTGCAGGAATAATGGGCACGACGCTCTCCGTCTCCCCGATGCTGCGGGACGAAGTGGCTGAACACAAGAGGAGAGGCCTGAGCAAACCGAGGTTGATTGTGTCAGCCTTCGGTTTCAAGCTGGTTAAGCAGAAAAGTGGCAAGAAAGTCAACCCACATCCTCTACCATTTCAGACCATCCATACCAGAGAAGATTTGAAAGCACCATCCCAGAATTGTCCACCACAGTCTGAAGAAATCGAGACATCATCCCAAAAACTGGAACAAACCAAACTCCCAGTAACCAAGCAGCTGGAAGACGTGCAGAAGAACCAACCAAGCCGCCAGTTCATCACGTCTCCGGTCCGCATCGTTGTCCAAGCCTCCACAGGTGAGCTGCTGCTCTGTCTGGGTCGATTCCTGCGCCGTCGCTGCCTTAAAATCTCTGATCTGACCTCAAACGAGGTGATCGCCTGGTTCAGGAACGTGGACCGGACTCTTCTGATGCAGGGCTGGCAGGAGGAGGGCTTCATAACGCCGCCCATCCTCGTCTTCGTCTACCTGCTGTGCCGGGACAGCGTGAGCGAGGACATCACCAGTCCAGGTGAGCTCCATGGCGTCTTTCTCACCTGCCTGTACCTGACCTACTCTTACCTGGGCACAGAGATCTCGTACCCGCTCCAGCCCTTCATTATCGACGACAATAAGGAGGTGTTCTGGGAGCAGGCTCTGGGTGTCATCGAGAAACTCAGCTCCGACATGCTGAGGATCAACATGGACCCGCAGTTCTTCACTGAGGTTTTCCAGGAGCTGAAAAGTGAAGGAGAGGTGAAGAACAGGAATGGTCTGGACCGCTGAAATTCCGGATTTTGGATTTTTGTAATTCTTCTAAATGGTCATAATGGAGGGATACGTTTACTTTGTCATGTTTATCTTAATACTTTTTGTTTCTTTCAGTATAAGTAACTCTCATGGTGAGAACTGAATAAATAAGGCGGGTCTGTGTAGGTTGCGTTCATCGCATCTTTTTCTTGACGCATTAACAGGAAGTGAGTTTGTTTTAAGACAGAGCTGCTGAGGACAGATACAGTGACGTGTAAATGTGGACTGTATATTTATTTAAAGAGTCTGAGTCATCTTTTCTCTTCTCTAAGCTTCTCTAAGATGTTAGTTGGGGTTAAGGACAGTGTTTTTCTTAAACAACTAGATAAGGTTGCTGTGGACTCGTACAGAAGGTTGTTAAAAACAAGCAAAAGGGAAATATGGTTTTTATATTTATTATTTTAAAGTCAAAAATGGACATCAAACATCATTTACATATTTCTATACAGAAGTAAAAAAAAAAAACGAATGCAGCTTGCACAGACCCGGGTGTACTGATGCTGTTACTGATGTAAATAACACTATAATTATCTAAAGCACACTTTATTTATTGTGAAATTAATGTTTAGTGATCAGAGCCACTTGCCCTGTGGCTTGTTTTCCAATTTTCTTTCTAAAATAATTCATTGCTAGAAGGCGTGTCTTCTACTGAGTTGCAGTGAACTTGAAATTTGAGAAATGTGCAATTATTTTTACTTTATTTAATGATTTTATGCTCTATTGTAAGTGAATTCTTGTTTTCTGTAATTAACCTCAGACACGACTAGAGGTTTTTGGAGTGTTGGCCGTACTCGGTTATGAAGCGCCGCTTGTTTGGATCAGTGTGTTTTTTTTTTTCTCTGGAGTTTATTAAGAACAAAGTCAGCCTTTATTGCCACACACAGCGTACATGTACAGTACAGTGCAATTCCTTTCATCGTATATCCCAGCTTGTTAGGTAAGTGGAGTTCTGATAACAGCTCCTGCTCCTGAGGAGAAGACGGCAGGAATCAAACTCCAGAGATCATCACATCCATCACTTTAGCCTCCAAGGCGACACTGTAAACATGCTAACGTCATTCTCCAAATAGACTTTCTGCCTTTCCTCTACAGCTCATTTCTCTAAAGACTGGAGGAAAAGAGATTTAAAGAGAAACTGTGGAATTTGGTTAAATTAGGTGCTTCCATGCTTTAATGATTTTTTTTTATTTATCTGTTAAAAGAGATCGGAGAAAGTCAATGAAACACTCCGGCTGCTAGTGAGTTACGTAACAGGATAATTCTGGATTAGTACAGATTAGCGCTAATGCTCACGTTAACACTGTTCAGCTCAGGGGTCAGGGGTGGAGTTCAGATCAGGAGTCGTCAAACAAGTGTGTGTGTGTGTGGTGATGATTTTAAAATGAAACTACAAGCCTTGTGATAAAACAATGATCTCATTACTCTACATCTCCATAGCACATATAAAAGCTTTACGCCTGGATAAAGCAATCAGTTCTGAGATGCTTTTCTGCTCATCACGGCTGTAAAGAGTGGTTATGTGAGTTACCGTAGCCTTCCTGTCAGCGTGAAGCGGTCTGGCCGTCCTCCTCGGACCTCTCATCAGCGAGGCGTTTCCACCCACAGATCTGCTGCTCGCTGTGGATGCTTTTTGCTTTTGCACCAAACTCTAGAGACCAACTGTTTCTGAAACACTGGACCCAGGCAGCAGGCTGCGGCTACTGGAGTGATCAGTGAGTGTATTTGCCCAATGACTAACTTTAGTAGCTTAATAATAAACAGGGATCTGCTAATTCCCCATTTATCAACCGTGTGTATGCATAGTTTTGAACAGATACAGGTTTTGTCGTGCGGCATGTGTGTATATTTACACACACGCCTGATTATGCATATGAAAGAACCCCCAGTGGTAGAAAAGTTTTTACACCCCAGTCTACAGTTGAGCTTCTTGAACATCATCACCAGGTGGAACACGCGACTCCGGTATTGGACGTGGCTGAGTTACAGGTGAGTGTGTAACTTGTAAGCGGTTGCTGTATTGCACTGTGCAGTGCATGTTATCGCATGCTGCAGGAGGCAGAAGGTTATATCCTGAAGCCCTGGCTGATGCCTCCTGTGGTAAATCCTACAGCTCTACAGGAGCACGATTACAACCGAACGCGCTGTAGGCTTACTGAAAGAGCGCCTAATTAGGCTTTTCCGAATGCTAATCTTTATTACGTGAGGGATAAAATTAGCTGTTGGTTTGCTAGGTTGTGGAAGCCTGCAGTAAAGCTACACAGCGTTTAGATGATGAACACACGCCAGTAGAAGGGACTAACGCTGAAGCAAACCCTCAGCAGTGCGACTTAGACGCGGCGATAATCCAGTGTGTTTAGCAGAGATTTATTTGAACACAACCGTTTTGCCCCGATGAAGTTAGAGGGTTTTTTTTTATTTATTACTTTAAACATAACAAAATCATTTCCTGATTATCAGCAATGCCTTCGACTCTTTCCTCTGGTTTTTCCAGCACTGTGTCAGTGAGGAGTCCAAGCGCAACGCAGATCTCAGACCCGATGTGGTTTACAGAGGACTCGGCAAATCTGATGACTCTCTCGAGCGATATTTATTTAAAAATGGGCCACACAGTTTTAGTTTGCCAGGTACATTGTGTTGTTTTAAACTGCAACTGTTAAATAAATTATTTTTTAAAATAATAATAAAAGAAAATGATTACTTGCTCAGTACCTTGTGACGGTCCACACTCCTCATGATGTCACCATTAGATATATAAATAAATTTAAATATAAATAAATTTAGAAATAATATTTCTAAATAACGCATGAATTATATTGATTCATTTTCTAATTACAGCAGATTGAACACTGTTTATAAGCTGTAAAGTCGACTGTAAGTCATGTTTATTAATTCATTAGTGAATCACAGGCTGCTGTAAAACTCCTGGCATCATATTTTTTTCCTTCCGTGTTTTTAGCGACGTTTTTGTCTCTGAGTCGTTTTATTTCTCGTACCGTGCGGGAAAGAAAGCACACGACCAAATCCGAGTCTTATTTTCACTGTGAATATCCACTGATGTGATGTTTGTATTTGTAAATCAGAAAATAAAAATTCTGCACACGTTGTGTATCAAACTGATGAGCTTTAATTCATGTTAGTGTAAATGCAAAATGTAAGAAACTGGAACATCATTAACGCAGAATTCAGTGAGAAGCAGCAGCTTTACATCTTCATTTAGAATTAATTTACGATTCTTCATTTGTTCCACATTTAATCCTAATTCCACAGCTAGGACTAGCATGCTAATATCAGTGCAGCATGCTACAAAAAAACCATCTTTATTGTTTATGCAACCTGGCTACGTTCATTAGCATGCAACTGTCAAAAAATGCTTAGCGATAAAAGTTGCTAATTAAGACAGATTTTTTTTTCAGAATGTTTTCTGCTTAATATTGTTCACACAAATGTGCATGAGGCTTTTATAATTACATTTCTAGCTGAGCTAGCCAGCGTTTGTTTTGTTGTTTACGTTGTTTAGCTGGCTAGCTTGTTGCTATGTCCAAAATGGCATAATTGCCTACTACGCTACTACACATCCTGTAAATTATTTACATTTTGAATACTAATTATTCTGCTAAATAATTATCCTGCAACTTATAACTGCTAATTGTTCACGAAACCTGTGACGCTGCGGTGGGGTTTGCAGTTAGCCGACGTTCAGCGTTGATGCTAACTCTGTTTATAGAGGCACAGGTAAAAATCTATTAGCACAGCAGTAGCGCAAGTCAACGTGAGCGCATTTGTGTTGTTGTAATCAGACGAGATCAGAAACATGGAGAAACTTCTGAACGTTTTTAAGATTAGCTACAAATCCAGTCACCTTGACTAGCCGTTTCTAGAAAATGCCAACCCCAGATGACTCCGCCCCCTCAGTTATAGTGGTTGTTGATGTTGTTGAGGTGGTTGATGTTGTTCACGCAGCTGATATGCGCTGCGCTGAAATGCGCAGGCGGCTGCAGGCCGTGACCCGGATACAGCGCAGGTCCGGATCCGGTCCAGTACGGGAAGCCGTGAGGACCGACGCCGGGAGCCACCAGGTTCAGCTTGGAGATTCCTGAGAACGGAATGGAGGTGAAGTTGGTGTGGAGCGTGTAAAGAGCCTCGGAGGGAGAGGAAGCGGAAGTGGAAGAGGAAGAGGGCTGGCAGGCCTGCGCCAGGCCCCGGAAGTCGAATCTGTAGGCGTAGCGCTTGCCGTGAACTTTGCTCATGATGTTCTTGTCGTAGTAGTAGCGCAGGGCGCGGCTCAGCTTGTCGTAGTTCATGTTGGGTTTGCTCTTGCGTGCCCCCCAGCGTCGAGCCACCTCATCCGGGTCGGTCAGCTTAAACTCGCCGCTCGCCCCCTCCCACGCTATACACGACACGTTAGAGCTGTCCGACAGGAGCTCCAGAAGAAACTGCCACAGCTGGATCTGACCACTTCCTGCAACAAAACGATCAGTTCAGTACAGAAACACTGGAGCAGGCACTGATCTGAGAACTGATACAGGAACAACTAGTGAAATAAAAAACAAAACCATGATACAGTCCGAGAATCCAAATCCCAGAACACGGAATAACAAACAGCGCAGAATTACAGACAGTAAAGCAGGCAAGACTTCGCAAAGGGCAACTAACTATTGTTTATGAGGACGTGATGGGAATCAGGTGAACTCAGTGACCCGGAGGTGAGGAGGACTTCGGGTGGAGGGTGTGTTTCCCGAAAACTATGTTATTTATTAATAATAATAAATAAATAAATAAATGAGGAAGAACAATAGCTGTGAGTCTCTTTATGAGTCTCTGGAAAGGCTTCGTAATTAGAAATGTAACCCCTAAGTGCAGGACGATTCACAGACAAAATCCAACATGTTGTTTTCATCGGGTCAGTACTTCTACAGAATTTCTTTTATTCGAGTTTGGACGTGAAACACTGTCCGCTCTTTGGAGGAGGCGGGGTTTATCTTTGTTAAGGGCAGATCGGGGGTAACGAAGCAGCTGCCTCTAATCACAGCGCAGAGCAAAGCAGGAGGTTAGTGCTGATCCTCACCGGCATCATCTCAGGAGAAGCATCACTGCGATCTGCTGCAGAATAATAATAATAATAATAATAATAATAATAATAATAATAATAATAATAAGCATGAAGATCATGGTTAGAGTGAAATGTTTCTCTGTCCCGGATGAGACGATGAGTAACTGTGTGATTATTTGAGAAACTCAGGTTTTCCTTCAGTCTGTTAATCCACATTTATTTATTAAAGAACATAACAGAGGATTTATTACTAAAACTTTTATTACTTATTGTTATTAAAACACATTGTAATAACCTACAGCTGTAAAATAGATTCTATAAGTTTTATTTATTTAATTAATTTAATTTTAACACCTTAAATGTTTTATTTGGTTATTTAATTTTTGTTTGTTTGTTTATGTATTAATATTTATTTAATTTATTTATATTTACTTTTTATTATTATTTATGTTTTATTATTTATTTTTAATTTTATGTATTTATTATTTCATTTATTTATTTATTTATTTATTTACGGTCATCAGATCAGGACGAATCTCACGCACTGTTTTACATAAACACCCGAACAGTGTGGACTTTATTCTCGTCCTTATGAACAGTAATAACCTTTTGTTTACTCTGTAAATATATAAACACTAAAACACAGCTATAGGAGAACAAATAAAGGAGCTGGAAACTGACTGAATATTTAATAAAACATGTAAAAAACATAAAACTTTAAATAATCAGACTCATTGTTATCAAATGTAGATTTATTTGTTTTTATTTATTTATTTGTTTGTTTGTTTGTTTGTTTCCTTCATTTCTGAATTTTATCACTGAGTCTAAAATAATCCTCTACATGCATAAGACCTTTTATTCAACTCGATAGATAGATAGATAGATAGATAGATAGATAGATAGATAGATAGATAGATAGATAGATAGATAATAGAAGCCGATATTAAAATGTTTAATACTGTGATTATTAACGCTACGTTATTAACAGGTTATAACATTCATCAGTGTGAAAACATCTGGAGTTACGCTGCGATGTGAAATATATATTATAATATAGAAATATGTGTTTAGGAAAATATTTCAGGTGAATAAATAAATAAAGAAAGAAAGAATGTAGTTTGTTTTGTCAGTGTTCAGTTGTAATATAAATTATTATTATTATTATTATTATTATTATTATTATTATTATTATTATTATTATTACACATGAGTTATTTTTATATTTACACTACTGTGCACACTTTCATGACGTCACATAAATAGCCCACTACCCGATAGTGCTTTTGTTTTATTTATAATGAATGCGAAATAATAATAATAATAATAATAATAATAATAATAATAATAATAATAATAATAATAATAATAATTGGTATAAATATATTAAGAGGAATATAAAAGGAGAAAGACATGATGTTTTATTTGTGTGAAAGTGTGCAGGAGTTTATAAAAGTAAAGGAGTTGCTGCGTCACTGCGCTCTTTCTGTATAATTATAGAGAATTTATTTCATAATCATAATAATGACAATAAAATAAAATACAATACAATAAAATACAATTAAAGAGTCTCAGATTGTTTTAAAGCTCTGTTAGGCTTTTAAATGCCTCAGTGGTGGATTTGGATTCATCTGTAATTCTGAAACACGTCACAGACCGGAAGTTACATTTACTGGATTATTGTTTTAAAGAATGCGGATTTATTATTATTATTATTATTATTATTATTATTATTATTATTATTATTATTATTATTATTATTATTTCAGTTCTTGAATTATCAGAGTGTGAGATTTTAAACAGAGGATTCACTCACAATCCAAATGTTATCTGCCTTAAAATAAATAAAATAAATAAAATAAAGTCAGTTCTCATCTAAAGCATCAGTGAAAAGTGTATTTTACTGAATAACGAACAATTTAACGAAAAAGGTTTGTTTCATGTAAATTCTGTTCATGCATCAGCGACTGAAACAATAAAAACCTGAAACAATAAAAACCTGAAACAATAAAAACCTGAAACAATAAAAAACTCGTCTGCAGATAAAAAGTTCGCATTTTTGTCGCCTGCTGCGGAACTGAGCAGAAACACGTCTGCGCGCGGAAAAGAGAATAAAAGAGCAATAAATGTTCTTATTAATATTAATAAATCTTCAGTATCTGAACATCTTTAACCCAAAAACAACAAACAGTCAAAAGTTTTCAGTAAATAAACCCTGAGCTGCGAGTTTTCACACAAAAAAACTATCAAATTATCTTTTATTTTTATTTATTTTCACAGATTTATTAGTGTTTTGGGTCTAATGTTCATTTTCGGGAAACGCGCGCGCGCTGCATTAAAGATTTATTCAATAATATAATTTTATTAATATTTATATAAAGTAAATGTTATTTAATTGATATTTAGATCAAAGACATTTTAGGAAATGATTTTTATTCTCTGTGCAGTGACGTGTCTGATGTCGTCATCATATTAATAATGAAATAAAAAAGGAAATAAAGAATGATGTGAAAATGAAACATTACTCAGAAGCGATTTTAGGAAAATATAATAAAATATAAAATATTACAATTTGAGATTTAATTTGAACACAAAAGGAATAAACACGTTTCTTAAATCGCGTGGCTTCAGAAATCTGATGTTTTAGAATCGAAGCTAAAACCGTCACGTGTTTTATTCATAAATTAAATAAATATTTTTATAAGCATTAATTTATCAGTGTAAGAAAAAGAAATTGAAAAATAAATAAATAAATAAACAAATAAATAAACAATCCGGTCTGTTTTACTGTATATAAATCTCCGAATATAGAAATATAGCAATAAAACTTAATATGTAGAAATAATTTTGCTTTAAAAATAAAAATAAATTTTGAAACTGTGGTTTGTGAAACAGAGAAATAAAAGTATTTTAGTGAAATATAATAAAACCAAAGCGAGAAGATTCATAACTGTCATGTACAGAAATATAAAGCTTTAGATATGAAGCTCAAGCTGTGTTAAAAATTAATTTCTTAAATAGATGTTTTTTATGTAAAAATTAATAAATATATTTATTAATAAATTTAAAAATAAATGTGATTTGACTTGTCTACTGAAATAAATAAAAACATTGCTGTAATACACTGTAATGTAATGACGTCAAAATAATAATAATAATAATAATAATAATAATAATAATAATAATAGAGTCATACCTTTCTGAACTCCTGCATTGATGGGACTCCAGGATGAACTTTTACTTTCCTTCAATAAATTTTCTGTCGGATCTAAAATAAATAAATAAATATAAAATAAAAATATAATTTAAAAATTGCAATTTAGAAAATGTAAATTTGCTGTATTACAGATTGTTATTAAAATAAGAAATTATTATTATTATTATTATTATTATTATTATTATGATTATAAATATAGTTAAAGCAGGAAGAGGTGAACAGTTAAAGAGGAAAAATGAGAAACACGATCCCATAGACAGAAAAATAAATAAATAAATAAATAAATAAATCGAATGAAATAAATCGAATCCGTTGAGAAATGTTCTTTGTTGTTGTTGTTGTTGTTGTTGTTGTTGTTAAAATGATGAAATGATGCTTTAAAAAAAAATCGCTGAAGTGAAATTAGAAACGCGGAAGCTCGCGCTTGTGAGGGGAATTTGTGCGCTCTGGAGTTTTTCTGCTGAAGTCAGGAAGCGCGTTCAGGAAAAAGGATTTCCGACATCCGACAAAAGAGGAGCAGGAGCTCCACCATGCAGCATCAGCACCACCACCACCACCACCACCATCATCATCACCATCATCAGCAGCAGCAGCAGCACTGACACTCACATCCTCAGTCTAAATGAAACCCCGCAGAAAGGCGCAGTACCTGAGAGATACATGTTAAAGCCCAGGTTCTGTCCCGCAGCTCTGTGCGCGCGCTGCTGAGGGGGAGCACGCTTTCATTCACACCAACACAGGGGTGTGTGTGTGTGCGTGTGTGTGTGTGTGTGTGTGTGTGTGTGAGGAGGGGGGGGGGGGAGAAGATTTTTTATTAAACTTTATCTCAGAACTGTGATCTGGAATAAATGCGAGGCAGATTGAAGTTTCCAGGCAACTGTCTCGAGCTCCATCTCTGCGCACCAATATTCACGGAGGACAATTTCCTCTGCAGCATTGCTTTAATTAAAAGAGCAATTTACCTCTGTCATCTTTTCCACCAGCAATCAGCATCATAAAAAAGAGGAGGGAAAAAAAGAGGAAAAGAGGAGCGGATAGCGAGCGCGCGCCGCTTATCGTCCCGCTATCTGTCTTTAATAAAGTTCCTGCGTGCACATGCGGGGTTTCTATGGAGAAGTGGAGTGTTTGACATGCGGTGTTTGATAAATCTCGCCTCAGCTCTCTCTCTCCCTCTCTCTCTCCCTCCCACTCTCTCTCTCTTTCTCTCTCTCTCAGTAAACAGCAGGGAAAAGCCTCGCGCTGTATTTTCTGTATTTTAGCGCATATGCTTCACTGCGTCTCTGCAAACAGGAACATTTTAACCCAGACATCTGGCACGTGCACGCGACATGGGGTCATAAATTTAAAAGCTGGACCATTTTATGACCATATAGACACAAACAACATCACACACAGCCTTACGTCTATATTATATTATAATATAATATAATATAATATATTATAAGACTGCTTGTCTGCACAGTGGTGAAAGTAGAAACTCAGCTGTTTAATATTAAACCACGTGCACAGGCCCAAGAAATAAATAAATAAATAAATAAATAAATAAATAAATAAATTCCTCAAGGTTCAAACAAATCAGGTTTCAGTAATGCTGAATGTGTACGAGGCTGTGTGATGAGAGTGAGGAGGGTCAGTGTGCTCTTCTGCTCATTTATAGGATGTTAACAATCTTTTAAATAGAATAATATGAAACATAATATGTCTTTAGATCTCTATTTACAGCATCTATACATTTACATTTACATCCATACATTTAATAATATTACATTTACATTTAATCTTTTAGCAGACGCTTTTATCTAAAGTGACTTACAAATGACTACATTATTTACATCATCTCTACATAATGGACACCTTTATACCATATCTACATCATCTACATCATCTATATATCTACATCATCTACATCATCTACATCATCTACATCATCTATATATCTACATCATCTACATCATCTATATATCTACATCATCTACATCATATACATCATCTACATCATCTATAAATGTAATGATGTTTTATTTCTGTTTTATTTCTGTAAAGCTGCTTTGTGACAATGTCCATTGTTAAAAGCGCTATACAAATAAAACTGAATTGAATTGAAT
>CM075007.1:29934082-29947616 GCA_037576675.1 Pangasius sanitwongsei | reverse complement strand
TTTTGTTTGTGTAAAGCGGCTTTGAGACAATGACATTGTAAAAAGCGCTATACAAATAAACTGAATTGAAAATTGAATACATATCGTACGCTAATGACCTCCGCATTTACAGTTCAGTCCATTTTATTGCTTTTAGTGAAAAACTAATATGATTTCATGTCTCTTTCATTAACAGGATAAAAGAAAAGACATCAGAGTTTAACTCTGCGGTGTGAAAAAGAGGAAAAATGAAACAAAATACAGAAAACTTTATTAAGAGTTTTAAACAGAACACCACGGTGTGTGTCAGATGCACGCGGACTCACCGCAACAGCACTGAGTACAAAAGAAATAAATAGATTTATATTCTTAATTTCATGTTTAAAAATGAATGTAGTAATATGTCTAATATTACATCGAATGTAAAATGAGTTAATGCATTAATATTCAGTATGTCATCCGGGTCTGCTTCCTGAACTGGAAATACTAGAGTTGAAATTCTTTTCAGTGACTCGAATCATTTCGAATCGATTCATTTAAATGATTCATTCACTGATTTGTTCAGTTGTATGTTTTCGCTGAATGTTCAGTCTGAGTCACTTCCTTTAGCAGTTCATGTCATATCTACATTCTCTGACTCTGCTTCATGCTGAGTGTATCCAGATGAACTTTAACCCTGTGACTCTTTGAAGTGTCAGCCAATAGAAAATGAGCATGAGGCTGAGGTCATGTCTCTCTGTATGATTCATAATGGAGGAACTGATTTAATATTATTACTCTTTCACTATGACAAGATTTTCATTTTAATGCAGATAAGCGGAGTGTAAAATAATTCATCATTGCTCATATTTAGTGTTAATATTTATATCTGAGGCTTGTACTTGTTAAAGAAAAGTGTACAAGGAAGTTTTGTTAGTGCTGAAATCAACCACAGAGAACACAATTCTCAATATACAACACAAAATATACACAATACACAATACACAATAATGTTGTGTGGGTTTAAACATAATAGAAGTGCTGTAGCTGTTAATGCAAGAGTTGAGGATCAGTCCAGTTAAATGTTCATCCACGTCATGGTGTTGTGTTTAGAATAATTATCACACACACACACACACACACACACACACACACTACTGATCCACTGAAATGCTGGAAATGTCCACCTGTGTCTGAATCAGCTGAAAGTGGAATCATTAAACTCACTGATTCACCTGATTCACTGAACAACACAGGGCTGAAATGATTCACTGACTCGCGGATCATGAATCAGGTTTAACACAAAATTGCAAATAATAAATGAACTGGGTAAAAAAAAATAATAAAAAACAGACACACATAGAGTTTGTTATAGTGAAATAACACACACGTGAAAAAAAATTAATGAATCACGTGTGAAAATTAAGCCACAATAAATGAATCGTGTAAAAAAAAAAACAACGAATCATGTTTAAAAATAAAAGAATCATATATAAAAATAAATGACTCGTGTAAAAAAAAGTGAAAATAAACAAATCATGTGTAAATATTGTTTAAAAATAAATAAATCATGAGTAAAAACATTATTCATGTGTTTAAAACAGTGAAAATAAATGAATTGTAAAAATAATTACATGAATCATGTGTAAATAAATAAATAAATAAATAAATAAACACACATATGGCTGTTTTATTGATTCTAGATCTGCGCCCAGTGAGTGAAGAAGTGACGTATCAGCAATATTAAAAAAAAATTTAAAAAAAAAAGAAAGAAAGAAAGAAAGAAAAGAAAGAAATGGCTCAGAGACTGACCCTGATTCACTCACGTTAGTGAGTCGTTCAAAAAGAATCGTGAATCATTTGAGAATGATTCATGATTCTCTAATTCATGCTCAGGTTCTGCATACAGAGAGGTTTAGTATGAGTACTGTACATAACACATTCATATTATTTAAAATACAGTCTTATTACTTCCTGTTTATGCCCCGCCCACCCTTTTTGATTAATGTTCTTTCCTTTCTCTCTCTCTCTCTCTCTCTCTCTCTCTCTCTCATTCTTTTTATCTCTCCTTCATTCTTTTGATTCTCCTATGGAGAATTCCTAGCATGCTACTTAGAACCCTTTTATTCTACAGTGTACTGCATAGAACCTTACAGTAGGACCAACACGGGTTCCTTTCAGGGTTCTACGTCTAACTCATGATTTCAGAAGAACTTAAAGTTTGCTGTTTTAAAGCCACGCCCCCAAAATACATTCCTGAACCCCACTGTGAGGAGGCGGAGCTTTATAAACTGACTGACAGGAGACTAGAGACACCTCCTCATCCTGATTGGTTAGATGTTAGCGCTGTTGAATTCTGGATTGTGATTGGTCAGAAGATGTTGATTAATTTTCTATAACAGCAGCTCTGACAATAGCGAAGGTTTATATTAATGCGCTCATTTCTATAATATAGATGTTATCGTTTCTATAGTAACAGCTCATTCACACTGACGTGTACAGCAGACGCTCCACAAAAACTAACATCTTATTTATTTAAAGTTTATGGAAGGAGTCTCCAGTAACAGTCAGAGGTAAAGCTGTAGCTTTAATTTTTCCGACACTTCTGTACGGTTTCTCGGTAAAGTGCGTAACAAGCTGCGTTTTTTTGTCTTGTTGACTCTAAGAGAGAGAAGAAAGAGAGGCTGGTGAGAGAACGACTGTTTATAGCTGCTATAACATAAGTCACAACAGGAAGTAACTTGCTTCCCAGATATTAAATGTGACTATAAACGGATAAAAAGCATGATGTGATGAAGTTATAAAACGCTGTGGTATAAGAGGAATAATTATTACTTACTTAACACGTTACCAGACTTGATAAGATGTTAATGTTGGTCCCGCCCACTCAGCTTGATTGACAGATGACTTTACTATTCAGTAGAACACTACTTGACATAATTAAATGAGACTAAAAGTCTAGCTAGCCTCTATACATCACACCTCAGCTTTTATTAAATGTAGTGAAGAGTTGAGACCATATATGGACTTCCTGTTTCCTGTCGATCTCTCAGGCTCGGTCGTGGTGTCTGTGGCGTCCCAGACTTGCTTTAGCTGCCTGAGTCTTTTACACTGATCGCAGGCAACTTAAAACAAGCCTCGAATGCTAGACAAGGACTCGGTTAGACATTACAGCGTCACTTTAGCGTGTTCTTAGCGTGTAATTTACAACAGAAACAACTCATGAAACATTTTTCACAAAGTTCCTCACATGTTCACAGCCTGGATCCTAAATCAGTATTATCCAGTGGATTAACCCCAGAAATCTGATAATCCATCATCCGTTTTCCCGTACAGAAGGATGAAAGTGACTCACCATGTCCTCTGAGGAGTCCACACACACACACTCACACACTCACACACACACGTTTCTGTCGAACAGCCTGTCCTCTCCATCCACACACACACTCACACACACTGGTTCTGCAGCATAGCCGGAGTGTTCACACCACTTTTAATGCTCCACACCTGAAAAGTGTGTTTGTGAAAGGTGTGTGCGGTTGAACATTTATTAGGAGATCCTGGTCTGGGTGTGGAGGTTGAGTGTTCAGCCAGCTACGGATGTGTAAACGTGTGTGTGTGTGTGTGTGTTTGCAGGTGTCTCGACAAACAAAGCAACAGGCGGACTCGGAACAGGATGCTGATGATTTTGAAGTCTCAAACTGCAGCTTCAGTGTGAAACAGTGATCAAATTAAAACACACTCAGGATCATGTGAGTGTAATAATGTGTGTGTGTGTGTGTGTTGTTTTTGTATTTGTGTTGTTAACATGTGTTACGTCTGTAATTGTGCTTTTTCCGTTGTGACAAAACAATTTCCCTCTCTATCTATCTATCTATCCATCCATCCATCCATCCATCCTAACATGATGCCCTGAAGCGTGAATAATATGTGATAAATAAAACAAAAATAATTGAAAATAAATAGACACAAGTGAAAAATGAGTCATGTATAAAAATCACACGCAAAAATAAATGAAAAAAGTAAAAAAAAAAAAAAATTACACATCAAAAATTAACAAAAAGCATTACTTTAAAATGTGGAAAAATAAATGTATCGTGTCAAAAATCACATGTGAATAAAAATCATGTAAATAAAAGAATCATATAAAAATACAAGAATTGTGTGAAAAATTGTGAATATAAACTGTGTGTCAAGATCACGTGTAAATGAATGAATCGTGAACATAAATAAAATAAACAGAAAAGTAAAATTGTGTTTTATTGAGTTTTTCCTCAGTTCACACAGTGGATATTAATCTCCACCTTTCAGCAAATTAACCCTTAAAAGTTCTTTACAGAACCTACAGAGTGTTTATCAGTAGAGGAGCTCTAAATGATCCGATATCACTTATTAGGAAGTAATAAAGTGTGTGTGTGTGTGTGTGTGTGTGTGTGTGTGTGTGTGCATTTTACAGGTACAGCTTTACCTCTAACTGTTACAAAGCGCTGACACTGGAGACTCCTTCCATAAACGTTACATGTTACTTCACCACATCAATGAATCGTCCCTGTGAATGAGCTGTTACTATAGCAACGATAACGTATTAGAACGAGCGCATTAATAGAAACCTCTCAGCAGTTTGGTGAATATGAATATGAAGAAATTTCTTAGCAAGGAATTTCAAATTTATCACGTTGGGAAATAAAATGTTACGTGATATCAGACCTCGATGCTCGGGATTTTTGGGATCGTCTACACCTTTCATTAATGAAACGTTCTCTTTGTGGAAATGATGATGAGAATATAAGAGTAACGCGTACTTTAGTGTATTTCTGCAATGTTTATGAGGTCACATTGACCTCTTATGTTGTTTATATGTGTACATAATCATTAATATGCAAACTTGTGGCTAGTGGTTACAAACAGTTTCCATTTTTAAATCACGTTCCTCATCAGCACATAGCAGGACTCAGGTAGGGGGCGTGGCCTAAAGTCAGGACGCAGAATTCAGGTGATAATTTGTACATTATTTTTATAAACTTGTAGATTTGACGCATGGTGTAGATTTTGTTTTTCACTGAAAATTTTCCTTTAAAGAAAGTGTGTTGAGAAGGTTGCGTCCCTCTGCGTATTATTATGTGTTTAATATTTAGTGTTTAATGTGTAGTGTTTGATCTCTGTGGAAATATTTGCTTTCTGAACAGTCATGTCCTGAGACAGCTATGCAGCGTGTCCGCGTCTTAACGGACGTTCTCTCAGTTTAAAAAGCAAAGAAACGACACTCAGAGAGGACTTTCACACAGTTTAATCTTTGTTTATGGAAGTACAAGGAAAGATGTAATGAAGGAGTGTGTGTTTTGTATATATATGTGAGAGTGTGTGTGTGAGAGTGTGTCAGTGTTTAGTGCTGAATCCTGCGGATCGACTGGATCTGGTTGGTGTGAGCCTGAGTGCCGAACTCGTTGTAGTTTCTGAACTCGCCCTCGCGTCGGTCTCTCTCCAAGATGTACTGATAACCACGATAACCTGGGTACTGGTACGCCACCCAGCTACGGAGAGAGAGAGAGAGAGAGAGAGAGAGACAGGGGGAGAGAGAGAGAAGGAGAGAGAGACAGGGGAAGAGAGAGAGAGACAGACAGGTAGAGAAAGAGACAGTTAAAGAGAGAGAGAGAGAGAAAAACAGGCATATAGACAGAGAGACAGACAGGTAGAGAGACAGATGGACAGGTAGAGAGAGAGAAAGAGAGAGAGAGAGAGGGAGAGAGATGTCAGTATATGTCCATTATTGAAGAGCAGTTTCCTAGGCTGTGTTCCAAATCTCACTTTACTCCCTCGTCCCCACACTAGAGAATTATAGAGAAAGGGGCGTGGCCAGAAATAAGTAAAATACAGTATGTTGTGTAAACGTTACATCATTACAGCGAAAAAAATCCTTTTTATCGTTTTAACGCACAGCGTCCACACTTCGTCAGTGTTTATATGATAAAGCGTTTTAACTTCAGATAAATCGTTCTTCTGGTTTCTGTTGATCTCTTAACGTCTGTGATTATATCTGTACAAACTCACTGCACAAAATCCCACGTTATAAACAAAGCTAGTTCTGATCCAGACTCCAGTGAAGGCCTTAGCTTAGGAACAATAACGTATTAATCAGCACCTTCCAGCATGTAATAATGCACTACAGTCTGATTGGACGCAGTGAGAGGTGTGCTTACGCTCCCGAGTTGACTTTGATGGACGGCACTTCCTTGCTGCACCAGCCCATGGCCTGCAGAGACGGATAATCATCACACAGCTCAAACTTCCGACCCTGGAAATCCTCACACTCGTACAGGGACACCTTACTGTCACTGTGCTTCTGTAGGACAGAGAGACACGGCTGTCAGGACTGCTGTGTGTGTGTGTGTGTGTGTGTGTGTGTGTGAGACGTACAGCACATTGGATGGGTCTGAAGGACAGAAGGTGTTCAGTGCGGTAGCTGCTGTTTCCACTCCAGGCCTGATAACACGGATAATCTCCTTTCTCCAACACAAACTGCTGTCCCTGGAACTCTGGGTACTCGTAACCCACCCACCTACACACACACACATGCACACACACACACACACACACACGCACACACAGGGGATAAAGAGAGATAGAGAGCAGCATCTGTAAATATAGTAGGTAAGACATAAAGAAGTTATGGAGGAACAGGAGAATGAAAGAAAGATGGAGACAAGGAGGAGAAAAGAGTGAGAGAATGAATGAATGAATGAATGAATGAAAACAAAGTGAGACAGAAGGAGAGATAGTGGAGAGAGGGATACAGGAAAAAGTGTGAGTGAGCGATTTGAAGCAAAAACGAAAAAGAAATGGGAAAAGGAAGAAAGGTGAGAGGAGAGAGAAAGAGAGTGGAGATGTGGTGTGGTAGAGAGAGAGAGAGAGAGAGAGAGAGTGGAGCTGTGGTGTGGTAGAGAGAGAGAGAGAGAGAGAGAGAGAGAGAGTGGAGCTGTGGTGTGGGAGAGAGAGAGAGAGAGATGACAGAGTGAGAGATAAATATACCTTCAAAGTTAAAATATAAAATAGAGTGCATTACATATATTCATATTACTCTCAGCATTGATTTGGAGAAATAAAATTATAATCAGAGTGAAAGACAGAAAAAAATGAAAGAGAGAGAGAGAGAGAGACAGATACAGAGAGACAGATACAGAGAGACAGATGATGTGAGACAGGAAGGCATGTCTGATTGGCTGTGTGTGTGTAAAGCATTGTGCTCCGCTAATCAGCAATGAGACACAAAGCAAACATCACATGGTGTGTGTGTGTGTGTGTGTGTGTGGCAGCTGCTGGCCTTTTGACACACTATCACAGCACAGTGTGTCTCATTCACACCCAACACACACACACACACACACACACACACACCATGATCTCATTAATACAGTCTAATCTCCCGCTTTGTGTAATTCACAGAGAGAGACAGAAAGTGGGCGGGGCTATACTCTTATTAAAAATGAAATTAATCTTATAAACGTAACCATCATGTGTTCACTACAAACATCAGGTCTCATATTACAGTCTAATATTATACACACTATTTATATACATTTATTTATTTAATGTTTAATACACACCAGTCCATATAGAACTATACATTCTAATGTACATCAGTGGGATATTATTTATTTATTTATTATTTATTTATTTATTCATTTAGTGTTACTTTTATATTATGTTAATTAATTAAATCTTTTTCCATCTCATTTTATCACCCTGACACCCTGCTGCTTTAATCCACTAAAATGTAATTCACTATATCAGAGCTCTAAAATAATATTTGGTGCCCTCAGGTATTTTAACATCTGACCCCCTTTGAAAAAGTTTTGACACCCTGCTGTAATTCTCTCACTGAGTTTCCTCACATGGTGCAGAATTCCCGACTTCTCAGGGAGGTAAAGGGACATGCATCGGCCTGATGGTGGCGCTGTAGCACAGGGTTTTGCATTTTGGTCTATATCTCATTAACCGTAAGTCCTACAGTCAAAATTTTGGGGGTTTTTTCCCACTGATTTCATGGCTTCTGCCAACCAAAAAAAAAAAAAAAAAAACCCAAGATCTGTTTAGATCCACCCAGTTAGATTTTGAGCTATTTTGCAGGGTTACTTTAGAAACACAGCTGCTGACAGCCAATCAGGTTTCAGCAGGCATTTCACACAACTAGCACTGAGCTCTCATCACAAAATATAAATATTTCATCTCTGGTCTCTTTATTGTTCTATTTTAAGTTGGCAAAGAGTTGCGAAGAGTGCTTGGACCCCATAGATCGCTGCTTGCTTTGTGCGGCACTTGACTTTAATACACAAAAGCTTAGTTTGTTTGTTTGTTTAGTTCATCATGTGCCTTTCTATCACCATTTGCATAATATATAACACAAAGTAATCAAAAGCAAACATGTTTAAGGAGTAAAATCATTAGAATAATATTATGTGAAAAGTGTTCAGATGAGAGATGAAAAGTTTTTGCACAATATTAATAAAGTTATCTAATGTATATGAATCATTATTTATACTCTAATAACTATATAAATCTATATATTCTGAACATCGACAATAATCTGTATTCATTAATATTTGTACTAATCTATATCATTCTGTATTTATTCAGATAAAAACATGTATTCTGCTCTGTCACTTATCACATTTATAATAAAATATATTTAAAACTTGCATTAAAATTTTTTTAAATGATAAAATATATAATATTATTTAAAAAGTATATTTATTTAAAGATTAAATATATCATGTGACAGTGTGAGTAAAGTCGGTTAGGTTAACCACACCCCCTACCCCGTCTCTGCTGAGCTCTGTGCTCTGATTGGCTCCTGCCCTGATTGATATGTAAATGAGGGGGTCAGAGGTCACTCACGGGCCGTTCTCCACTTTGATGGAGCGGATCTTCCTGAAGTCTCGGTCCAGGATGTTCTGACACTCCATGGTGAATTGACAGCTCTTCCCCTGGAAGTATTCCTCCTCGAACACGGTGATGCTCCACTGGCTCCGCCCCCTCTGCTCCATCTGCTGCTCCGGGTTCATGGCCGCTGCTCCGTGTGTGTGTTTGTGTGCGTGCGAGTGTGTGTGCGTGTGTGTAATCACTGCGCCGCCGCTCTGCCCGGGGTGTTTATATACCTCACTGACCCCCGCTGGAGCCCCGGGGCGAGAGGCACAGACCTGCACAGTCAGCACACACACACTCAAAACCCGCATTAACACACAATCAGCACACAACACTGAGAGCTTCAGAGACACAATCACACTCACTGACTCAGCACAAGCTGTAAAAAACACTGTGTGTGTGTGTGTGTGTGTGTGTGTTTAATGGGGAGTGTGTGTGTTACTGGAACTGTGTAGATGTGTTTATCACAGACATTTGTACTTCTGTATACTGTGTGTTGTGTAGTTGTCTGTATTTTGTTGTGTGTTTAATGGGGAATGTGTGTGTTTTGTGTTTATTAGGAATGTGTGTTGTGTTGTGCGTTTAATGGGGAATGTGTGTATTGTGTATGTGTGTGTTGTCTATTGTGTGTTTAATGGGGAATGTGTGTGTTGTGTATGTGTGTGTTGTCTATTGTGTGTTTAATGGGGAATGTGTGTGTTGTGTAGGTGTGTGTGCTGTGTATTTTGTGAAAAATATGTGTAGGTGTATGAACTGTGTAGCTTTGTATTGTGTATTTGTGTGTACTGAGAGTGTGCTTGTGTGTTCAATGGGGAATGTGTGTATTGTGTGTTTAATGGAGAATGTGTGTAATTGTGTGATTTTTTTGCGTGTTTTATGTAGTTATGTGTAATTTTGTAGTTTGTGTAGCCATGTCTCTATTGTGCATTTGTGTAGTTGGGTGTCCTGTTTGTATGTGTTTGTGTGTTTAATGGGGAATGTGTGTGTTGTGTTTAATGGGGAATGTGTGTGTTGTGTTTAATGGGGAATGTGTGTGTTGTGTTTAATGGGGAATGTGTATAATTGTGTGTGATGTGTAGACGTGTGTATTGAATGTATTATGTGGATTGTTTGATGTCCATCGTGTATTTCTGCATATTTGTGTGTGTGTGTGTGTAATTGCATGGTTTGCCTAGTTGTGTATTGCATTAATCTTTAACAGAACTAAAGCAGGAGCTGCAGTTTATCAGTTGTACTTCATTATGAACTGAAATAATAAACGACTTTGTTTCCTTGGACACACGGTGTGTTTGTGCACTCCAGTGCCTCTTCCGATACATTCACTTCCGATACGTTCACTTCCGATACGTTCTGCGTAATCAGGGCTGTTGAGTAATCCCAGAATTCCAGTGCTTAATTTTCACTCTGAGGTCAACGTGAATGCAACGACTCTTTATAACTACCATAGCGTATGTGAAAACAGGAACTAACTTGTTTCACAGATGTTCCGCAACATTAAATGTAACTATAAACGGATAAAAAACAAACAATGTGTTGTTCTTTTAATAAATAAAATTGTAATCATTGGCAATTTGTTGTGGTGTAAGAGTAAAGAGAATAAAACTCTTCAGGGCATGCCGTTACAACAAAAAGTAAATACTCCACTAGACCTCGGAGTGTGCAGTGATGACACCTGATCCAGGTGCAAGGACGATTCTTCAGAGTCCTCATGTCTTCTCTCAGACCAGGACCATCTCAGACAGTGTGTGTGTTGCACACGGCCGACACCTCACCCAAGATGTTCAGAAGACATGTAGAACTTCTCTGAGACTGATGGTGTGTATGAGCATGTACTTGTGTGGTCTGCATGAAGCACAAGGTGTGCTTTCTGCGGAACTCCATCCAAAACCACTCTGGAAGAAGGTCAGGAGCTTGACCCATTCATCCTCAGATCATATAAAAAAAACAATGCATGACGACCTTCCCAGGAACTGTTGTCTGATCTCCAAGAACTGGGTCTTCCACTCCAGCAGTATTCTCCATCAGTCATGGCCAGCTGGGCGTAGCTATAGGTGCCCTCAGACTTGTGTCTCTCAAACTTTAGAAGAAAAAATACATAAGATATGAGTGATGATACCTTTATGACCACACACTCATCCATCTGGTCTTTCTCCACATTCGCCACTTCCATATTTATGAGTACAGCAAAACCCAGAGATGAGAGAACCAGCCAGAAGCCCACAACACTGCTTCAGGACATCAACATCCTTCTTCATGACCTCTGTTGAAAAAAGATATGGAAGAGTGATGGAAGGAAAACTGGCATGGATAAAGAGTGTGAGTGAAACGTGGAGCGTAATGGCCTCTTGTGTGGTATTAGCTTCTCTGCTGATCTCCATCTGCGCCTTCATCACAGGAAGGATGTTCTCTCAGAGGTCACAGAGCTCCTCAGCTCCTGCAAACTACTACTACTACTACTACTACTAATAATAATAATAATAATGTTTTCTTTACATAGCGCTTTTCACAAACCCAAGGTCGCTTTGCAAAGCAATCAAAGGAATAGTAGCAGTAGGAAAAGTATTACAAATAAATAAAAGAAGAAAAATAATTAAAAATAAATAATTTTTTTAAAAAAAGGAGGGTTCGCAGAAATTAGGCACAGCAAAGAAGGAGAAATCAAGTTAGTTATGTGTAGGAAGGGAAAGAGTTTGTGAACGTGTGTCTTGTTTTTATTATTATTATTATTATTATTATTATTATTATTTAAATAAGGCAAGGCATGAGCAGTCTCGGAGATGCTGAGGGAGTGGTGCTGAAGGACCCAGCTCCAACTGTACAGAGTTCAGTGAAAGGGACTGTAAGTGCTTTATATGTGATGATAATAATTTTGAATTCTCTCAGCCTGCAATGAGGATCATCCAGGACTGGGGCTGGATGCTGAGAAACCTGAAAAGTTTCTATAAAGTTCCAAAGATTGATGGTGGTGGGCTTCCTATCATCTTTTTCACGAACACTGACCCACCTGAAACATAACAACACACAAAAACACACAAAAAGAGACATAAGCAAGAGATATTGGTAACCAAACTTCACCAAAAATGCTTTCAAAATAGGATTATTTTGTTATTTTATATTGTATTATATTATTTATATTATTATTCTATTATTTATCCCTAATCCAGCTGGCTTTGTCCAGGCAGCCGTCACCTGCGCCGGTTATGAATCTCTGACATTGTGAGACAGCCAAATTAGTGCTTTTTTTCTTTTTGGCTGGTGCATTTACACCGAACCAACACTCAAAATATTCTGTCAGAACACTTTCTCTAAAATAAGAATTACCGCATTGTGATGGCATTCGACTCGTTGAAAGAAATTAATTCAATTTTATTTGTATAGCGCTTTTAACATTGGACATTGTCACAAAGCAGCTTTATAGAAATAAATAGATTCAGGATATAAATTTTAAATACATAAAGTTATCCCTAATGAGTGAGCCAGAGGCAAGGTGGTGAGGAAAAACTCTGAGAGGATATGAGGAAGAAACCTTGAGAGGAACCAGACTCAAAAGGGAACCAGGAAATTCATTACAGATTTTATATGAAGTCTATTTAGCATCCAAACATCCCAGTTCACCACAACACTCTATGTCCATGAATCCTCCAGATCTGCTCCTTTACCTGAGAAAAAAAACCTACTCCCAAAAGGCTTGACTAAACAAATATTAAATTAAATATATCCACTGTCCACTGATGGAGTCCTGAGTACAAAACTGCCCCAAAAGCCACCACAGTACAACTGTCCATATGAGATCCAATTACAAAAAAAAAAAAAAAAAAGAGAGGAAAAAAGATAGGTGAGAAACAAAATTGAAAATGGAGTTTGATTTTATAGTGTGGTGAGGAGAGCATTTCAGAGCGTTTCAGAGGGAGGGACTCTCTACTGCATGCTTCAACTGCTTTGTTTGGTTTCTGTGTGTGTCATGTGAGTCAGATTCAGGATTAGGGGATAATGAAGTGCTTTAGTTTTGTTTAAAATGTGAGGTAAATAAGTATAAAAAGGTATAAAAAGTGAGGAAAAACCACTATAATGTTATATATCACACAAAAAAAATTCCCCATCCTAAAGATGGTCCCAGCAGGAGAAGGGTTAGGGTTGAGGTGGGGCTAGGGTTGAAGTGGGGCTAGGGTTGAGGTGAGTGTAGGGTTGAGCTAGGGTTAGGGTTGAGGTGGGGTTAGGGATGAGGTAGGGTTAGGGTTGAGGTGAGTGTAGGGTTGAGGTAGGGTTAGGGTTGAGGTGATTGTAGGGTTGAGGTAGGGTTAGGGTTGAGGTGAGTGTAGGGTTGAGGTAGGGTTAGGGTTGAGGAGTGTAGGGTTGAGGTAGGGTTAGGGTTGAGGTGGGGCTAGGGATGAGTAAGGGTTAGGGCTGGGATAGGGATGAGGTAGGGGTAGGGTTGAGCTAGGATTAAGGATGAGGTAGGGTTAGGGTTGAGCTAGGGTTAGGGTTGAGGTAGGGTTAGGGTTGAGGTGAGTGTAGGGTTGAGGTAGGGTTAGGGTTGAGGTGGGGCTAGGGATAAGGTAGGGTTAGGGTTTAGCTAGGGTTAGGGTTGAGGTAGGGTTAGGGTTGAGGTGAGTGTAGGGTTGAGGTAGGGTTAGGGTTGAGGAGTGTAGGGTTGAGG
>CM075007.1:29921473-29933982 GCA_037576675.1 Pangasius sanitwongsei | reverse complement strand
GGTTGAGGTGAGTGTAGGGTTGAGGTAGGGTTAGGGTTGAGGTGAGTGTAGGGTTGAGGTGAGTGTAGGGTTGAGGTAGGGTTAGGGTTGAGGTGAGTGTAGGGTTGAGGTGAGTGTAGGGTTGAGGTAGGGTTAGGGTTGAGGTGAGTGTAGGGTTGAGGTGAGTGTAGGGTTGAGGTAGGGTTAGGGTTGAGGTGAGTGTAGGGTTGAGGTGAGTGTAGGGTTGAGGTAGGGTTAGGGTTGAGGTGAGTGTAGGGTTGAGGTGAGTGTAGGGTTGAGGTGGGGCTAAGGTTGAGCTAGGGTTAGGGTTGAGCTAGGGTTAGGGTTGAGGTGAGTGTAGGGTTGAGGTAGGGTTAGGGTTAAGCTAGGTTTAGGGTTGCGCTTGCTTTAAGGCTGAGCTAGAGAGTAGATTGTGGAGGAAATGAAATAATTTTTATTGGGGTATATGCCCTTTAGGACACGGGCACACTCCAAGAGTCCAACATGACCAGATCTACTGTCCCTTTCTTTTATAATAAACACGTCCTGGGATCTAGGGCTGATGGCCATGTATTAGAGGAGATTCCATGATTCAGGATAGGGTTGCTGTACAATTAGAGATTAGGGTTAGGGGTTAGGTTTTAGAGTTGGGGTTTAAGGGTAGGAATCAAACTCAGTCATTCCTGGTTAGGTTTATGTGTAACAATTGTTAAAGTTCAGCATCTAGTCTTTTCGGCTCTGGGTGTTTGTAAAAGTACTGTGCCACTGCCTGCAATTCTGCTGATATTGTTTCAAAGACTTTCAGCATCAATCATGAATAGAAAAGCAGAGTCTGGGAATGTCCTGTCCCTAATTTTGTTTATAAAATCGAATGCGTCTTTCAGGTAACTGGCATGAAGTTATGAGACAGGGTTGTGGACGTGGTCTGTGTACCATGCCATGTTGTAGGTCTTGCTTCCACAATCTGAAACAACTGGACATCCCTGTGGGTTTCTCTTTGTTTTTTGGTGTACCTTTGGAGAAATTTAGTGTATTAATGCACTGATCACCTTTGTCCTACCAGGGTTATCACTCAAAACCTGAGCTGTTGCAGTTTGCTTTGGTAGTTGTACCTGTGGAGAGCACAACAGACCGTTAGTTAGGTTCTGAACTGGACTTTGTTCTGACGAGCCAAGGAATGTCTTTTTGTTCCACTATTCTAAATCTATGCTTGGCTCATTTCACAGCTATGTCCCATTCTGTTTCATCAGCCTTGTTCATTGCTTTGTGTAACTCTAGTTTCACCTGGGTATATTGATCCTTGTAGGGATGCATATTTGCTTTCTCCAATTTTTGCATTTTCTGTAACATGTGGATTGGGCAAGGATAATTTAATAAAATGTGTTTGTGTAACTGTTTATTCATACCATTTGTGTGTAATGCTGTAGTGACAATATCTTCATGGTGTGTATGAATTTAAAATAAAATTGCCATAAGTGTATGTCTACAAATGTCGTGGATGGTGTTTTGCAGTTGCTGCTCTGTATATGAAGGGAAAAAAGAGACTTGAACGCTTATTCAGTCTTACCCCAGTAGGTGTTTCAAGGCCTGTTCCTGGAAGTCAACAACTTCTTCCATTTCACACATCTGCAAATATAGGTCTGAACAGGCTTTGTGTGATGCTACTCTCCCTAGTAAAAATATTTTTACAATAATACGTTGTGTATATATGTCACAATATGTTTAGGGTTGGGGTTGAGTGAGGGTTAGGGTTATGGTTGATGTTAGGGTTGAGTGAGGGGTAACGTTAGGATTATTATGGTTGAGATAGGATTAATATTAGGGATAGAGTTGCAGTAGGGTTGATGGGGGTTGAGTGAGGATTGATGTTAGGGTTGAGCTAGGGTTAGGGTTGAGATACGGTTAATGTTAGGTTTGACATTAGGGTTGACATAAGGGCTGAGTTAGGGTTGAGAAGTAGTTATGGTTAGGGCTGGCGTAAGGGTTGAGTTAGGGTTGAAGTAAGTGTTGATACAGTTAATGTTAGGGTTAAGGTTGACAGTAGGGTTTAGTTAAGGTTGAGATATGATTAATGTTAGGGTTAGAGTTGACAGTAAGGTTGACATAAGGGTTGAGTTAGGGTTTAGAAGTGGTTAGGGTTAGGGCTGGCATAAGGGTTGAGTTATTGTTTCAGGTAAGTGTTGATACAGTTAATATTAGGGTTAGGGTTGATAGTAGGGTTGAGTTAGGGTTGATGTTATTGTTAAGATATAGTTAACGTTGAGGTTAGGGTTGAGTTAGGGTTGAGCAAGGATTAGGGTTGAGTTAGGGTTAATGTTAGGGTTGAGACATGGTTATTATTAGGGTTAGGGTTGATATTAGGATTGAGCTAAGGTTAATGTTAATGAGATATGGTTAATATTAGGGTTAGGGTTGATATTAGGGTTGAGTTGGGGTTGAGTTAGGGTTGAGTGAGGAATAGGGTTGAGTGAGAGTTTACATAAGGGTTGAGTGAGGAATAGGGTTGAGTGAGAGTTTACATAAGGGTTGAGTTAGGGTTGGCGCTAGTGTTGAGATACAGTTAATATTAGGGTTAGGGTTGATAGTAGGGTTGAATTAGGGTTGATGTTATTGTTAAGATATAGTTAACGTTGTGGTTAGGGTTGAGTTAGGGTTGAGCAAGGATTGGGGTTGAGCTAGGGTTAATGTTAGGGTTGAGATATGGTTAATATTAGGGTTAGGGTTGATATTAGGGTTGACAAGGGTTGAGTTAGGGTTGAGCAAGGATTAGGGTTGAGTTAGGCTTAATGTTAGGGTTGAGATATGGTTAATATTAGGGTTAGGGTTGATATTAGGGTTGAGCTAAGGTTAATGTTAATGAGATATGGTTAATATTAGGGTTAGGGTTGATATCAGGGTTGAGTTGGGGTTGAGTTAGGGTTGAGTGAGGAATAGGGTTGAGTGAGAGTTTACATAAGGGTTGAGTTAGGGTTGGCGCTAGTGTTGAGATACAGTTAATATTAGGGTTAGGGTTGACATTAGGGTTGACAGGTTGAGTTAGGGTTAATGTTAGGGTTGAGATACGGTTAATATTAGGGTTAGGGTTGACATTAGGGTTGAGCTACTGTTGATGTTAGGGTTATGGTTGAGTTAGGGTTGATGTAAGGGTTGAGTGAGGGTTTACATAAGGGCTGAGTGTTAGGATTAGGATTCGGTTTAGGGTTAATGTTTGCGTTAGTAATATATGTAATGTATTTATGTAAATATATATAATGATATATAATGTCTACTGTAGTTCTGTGTTTGTTTTATGTAGCACCTTGGTCCTGGAGGAACGTTGTTTCGTTTCACTGTGTACTAACTAGCTGTATATGGTTGCCATGACAATAAAGCCACTTGACTTGACTTGTAATATAACTATATAAAATTATTTGTGTATCGAACCTTAGCTTATATTTCTTTTACAGCTGTTGATGTAGGACTCATGAAAATGACATTTCTGTGAAAAATCAGCATTTTATTAAATCCATTCTTCAGTATTCCATTCACTTCTTTGCAGTCCTTGGAAAAAATCTACATAATGTCGTTGTGGCTGATCTGAGGCGCCCTCTGGTGGTGGAACACGTCACTACACACTTTCACACACACACACAGTCATGTCATGTTTCGAATTTTAGCAAAGTGATTATAAACGACTTGCTTTTATTTAAACAATAGATAAATAAAAATTTACCAAATACACGTCAATAAGAAAATAATGTTCACAACTGTCAATCAACTAAAGCCTTAATTAATATGTTCATAATTGTTCATTTAAAAACAAACCCAAAGTTAAAGGTATTTGAGCCAGTATTTATTCCCAGAGCCCCAAATGCAGCTAATTATCAACAGTTAATAGCATGCTGCATGTAAGTGTTACATTTTATACACAATAATAAAAACTCAGTGTATAAAAAGTGTGATATATATAATTATAACAGGTGAGTATTGCATACAGGTGTTTATTACACAGCTGTGTGTCTGTTTTTCTGTAAACTTCTTCAGTTTTATTATAAATTTTTAATAAACAGAATAAAAAGCAGGACTCACAACACTGTGAAACACAATGAGACGCTCCCTCTGTCCACACACACACACACACACACACACACACAGAGCGTTTCAGTGGGATTGTTTGCTCAGTGTGTGTGTTTGCTTAAGGGCAGGTGTGTTACAGAGCGAGAGGAAAATGGTGAACAGCTGCTGCTCTCCTGCTCTGACAGATCCGATCTCCTCATTTCCCTGGAAAATAATAACGCTCATTTCCATCTCGCCAAACGTTTCAAACCATCTCATTTCAAACTGCCACCTCCAGCCCGCACCTCACAGTGTGTGTGTGTGTGTGTGTGTGTGTGTGTTTAAACCGTGTCGATTATGAAACACCAGTGAGGTTTGACACAATGTGATATATCATCACTACCGCTTGTTCCCTCGGTGAGGAAGCGCAGGAACACATAAAATAAACACGTCACACTTTTACAATGCAACACAATATCATAAAAACCGTGATATAATATCAGTTAACTATCACAATAATTAAAAAACTGAACAGATGTGACATTGTTTTATTACTTTCAGAGGATTCAGAGTTAAACCGTGACAGTGCGAGTGCACTGCGTTACTAAAGTTATCAATAAATCCAGGTGACACACAACAGTGTACTATTTTTCAGTGTCTAATGTTTTGAGTATAAGGCAATAAAAAATATATAAATCTGAAAATTATATTTAATATAAATGAAAAATGTAACAAAATTTTTAAAATAAAAAAAATAAAGAAAAAAATATTAATGCGGGAAATAAGCCTAAGGAGTTAAATCTAAAAATGTAACAATTTAAAAAAAATTATAAAATAAACATAAAAAATATATATAAATACACCAAATAAGCCTAAGGAGATAAAGTACACAAATATAGGATAAAATGAAATATGATTTTAAAAATATTAACATATTTTGCAATAATAAAATAAAGATAAAAAAATAAATAAAGATAGTATTTAAAAATTTAATAATTTAAAAATAATCTTAAATACTAAAGATAAAAAAACTGATAACAAAAAAAAAACAAATGTGAGAGGTGTGTGATGGTCAGGTGGAGGTGTGTGATGGTCAGGTGGAAGTGTGTGATGGTCAGGTGGAGGTGTGTGATGGTCAGGTGAAGGTGTGTGATGGTCAGGTGAAGGTGTGTGATGGTCAGGTGAAGGTGTGTGATGGTCTGGTGGAAGAGGTTGATGGTCAGGTGAAGGTGTGTGATGGTCAGGTGGAGGTGTGTGATGGTCAGGCGGAGGTGTGTGATGGTCAGGTGGAAGTGTGTGATGGTCAGGTGGAGGTCAGGTGAAGGTGTGTGATGGTCAGGCGGAGGTGTGTGATGGTCAGGCGGAGGTGTGTGATGGTCAGGTGGAGGTGTGTGATGGTCAGGCGGAGGTGTGTGATGGTCAGGCGGAAGTGTGTGATGGTCAGGTGGAGGTGTGTGATGGTCAGGTGGAAGTGTGTGATGGTCAGGTGGAAGTGTGTGATGGTCAGGTGGAGATGTATGATGGTCAGGTGGAAGTGTGTGAGGTGTGTGTGAGGAGTGTGTGAGGTGTGTGAGGAGTGTGTGAGGAGTGTGAGGAGTGTGAGGGGTGTGTGAGGAGTGTGAGGAGTGTGTGAGGAGTGTGAGGTGTGTGAGGAGTGTGTGAGGAGTGTGAGGAGTGTGAGGTGTGTGTGAGGAGTGTGTGAGGTGTGTGTGAGGAGTGTGTGAGGAGTGTGAGGTGTGTGTGAGGAGTGTGAGGTGAGAGAAGAGAGAAATGTGTCTCAACTGCAGAGTCAGTGGTGAAAGCTTTCATAAAAGACAAACTCATTTGACTTGCAAATGACTTCATTTGCATATCAGGAAGAATGATTCATCTATAAAAAAGCCATTCAACTCTGTAGAGTCAGGTGGATTATATTCATCTCTCCCTGCCTTTCTTTCTCTCTCTCTCTCTCTCTCTCTCTCTTTCACACACACACACACACACACACACACAAACACACACACAGGACAAGCGGACAGGTCTGGTTAATAAAACATGTCATGTGAGTTCCCTTAACATTATTTAACTGCTGTATTATCTTTGTCAGATGTGAATGTGGTAGTCAGGTGGAGTTCAAGCAGCGTTCAGGTGGAGGTGCATGGAGTTCAGGTGGAAGTGTGTGGAGTTCAGGTGGAGGTGCATGGAGGTCAGGTGGAAGTGTGTGGAGTTCAGGTGGAGGTGCATGGAGTTCAGGTGGAAGTGTGTGGAGTTCAGGTGGAAGTGTGTGGAGTTCAGGTGGAGGTGCACGGAGGGCAGGTGGAAGTGTGTGGAGTTCAGGTGGAAGTGTGTAGAGTTCAGGTGGAAGTGTGTGGAGTTCAGGTGGAGGTGTGTGGAGTTCAGGTGGAAGTGTGTGGAGTTCAGGTGGAGGTGTGTGGAGTTCAGGTGGAAGTGTGTGGAGTTCACGTGGAGGTGCACGTGGAGGTGCACGGAGGTCAGGTGGAGATGTGTTGGGGTCAGGTGGAGGCGTGTGGAGGTGGAGGTCAGGTGGAGGTGTATGTGAGCTCTGACATTAATGTGTGTGATGAATAAAGAGTGAGCTGTGGGTGTCGCCATAGAAACTAATCCTCTAACACATTCAGGCTTCTGTTAACATCTGCTCCCTCAGTGACCTTTATATACCTGTGTGTGTGTGTGTGTGTGTGTGTGTGTGTTCACTTCTTTATCTAATCTCTCTGTGAAGGTGAGGAAGAGTTAGCTGTCCTTTCATCACTAAAGCCTTTAACACACACACACACACACACACACACACTCTTCATTAAAGTGTCAGCTTTAGCAGTAAGTGAGTGAGCTCTATAAAAATACTGACATTTAAACAAAAAAGTCAAATAAAAAGTAAAAAATAAAATAAAGCTAACATCCAGAAATAAAGAAACAGAGCATCATACTGAAATACAACTTTATTAATAATTAAATAAAAATATATAATACATAAAAGTTATACAACGTATTTAAATATTAAATAAATGGTTGAGTGACTTTCTAAAAAATCAGTCTGTGTTCATTAATAATAATAATAATAATAATAATAATAATAATAATACTGACATTTAAAACATTAACTCATTAACTAGGTAATGAAAACATATGCTTATAAGTTTATTAAGAAAAAACTGACAGCAAACTTTTCTAATTTTCTAAGTCTAATTTTCAAATAAAAAAAGGAAATACTCATTTAAATTAAACTTCAAAATACTGAAATAGAAAGCGATTATTCTGAACATTATAAAAGAATGCCGAATGATAATTTTTTAAAAAAAATAAAGCTAACATCGAAATAAAAAAAATCAGAAAAAAATGTAAAAAGCTAAAAATCAAAAGCCTGTTATTTTCAAATAAAAAATACATAAAATTCTAATTGAAATACATTTTTTTTAATATGGAAATAAAAGCACCAATTAATGAATGAAATTCAAATTACATTTTTTTTTAAAAATCAGTATATTTTTTAAATTTTAAAATAGTTTTTAAGTTGACAAATTATTTTTAAAAAGCAGAAAAAAAAACATTAAAACAGTTGCTAAACATTTAAAAAAAAAAAAAAACCGCCAACCTGGCAGTGAGCTTTGTGTTCTCAGAGCCTGCAGGTGATGATGATATGCAAATGAGGCAAGGTGAGTGGGCGGGGCTGTGGGCAGGGCTGTGGGCGGGGCTGTGAGCAGGATTCAGCTGTAACATCTCTCTGACTGAACTAAAGTAAATATGTACAGAAACCACAGGGTCCAACTACACACACACACACACACACACACACACACGGATCTGCTAACTCTCCTCACTGTGTGTGTGTGTGTGTGTGTGTGTGTGTGTGTGTGTGTGTGTGTGTGTGTGAGAGAGAGAGAGAGAGAAAGACACCAGGATAAACTTATTAACACTTTTACACTGCTGCAGTTATTAACTGTCACCTGCTTATTTACCTTCACCTCATTAATGTCACGACACGATGATACATGATCACACCTGACTTCTAGATCTCACACACACACACACACACACACACACACATATTGTGTGTGTGTGAAAGATCTAGAAGTCAGGTGTGATCACGTGTCATATATATAACATGAAATATGCAACATACAAAAAATGCGCAAAAAAAAAAACTTTTCTTGTTTTGTAAGATTTGTTTACTTTTATTCTTTAATGTCATTTAAGAGAAGTGCAACTTATTTTCATTTTCTAATAAAATAGAAAGTTAACAAAAAAATTAAATAGTGACATTAAAAAGCACTTTTTAAAAAAAAAAAAAAAAAAAAAGCTAATATAATTTATTCAAAAAATATGAAAAGGCAAATTTATAAACAGTGAAATGTGCAAAATAAATAAATAAATAATTTGAAAGAAATTTTACAGTAATAAATGTAATAAAAGCTTACAAGCTGAGATATAAATAAGTAAAAGTGAAAAGCATTTTAAAACTGAAATGTAAAAAAAAGGTCTTACAGCGAAAGTAAAACACGAGACAAAAGCTGAAAGACTGAAATTTATAATATATTAAAAGAAAAAAGTAAATACAATTAAAAGACTTTAAAATGATACAATAAAATAAAATACAACAGAAAGAACAAAATGACGATGTATATTCCATATATATGAGAACGATAAAAAAAATATAAAATAAAATAAAATGGTTTAAATTCTAACTCTCACTTCACCTCCAGTGATCTTTTTATTCATTATAAAAATAGTTTAATATTTAAATAATTAAGCGAATAAAATGAGAAAATGTACACATCCTTAGGCGGAACTGCCCTGTGGCCTTTATACATTAAATAAATATTAAATAAGATTTAATACTCATCTTAGCTTTAGAGATTAGCGATATGTTTACATAGAAATCAGCTTTATAAATGAAGCAGGAAGTTTAGTTCACATTTTTTACATCATCGTGGGTGTTACTTTGATGTTACAGTTGTGTTTTATAGCATTTACTACAGATGTTCAAGCATTAAAAAGATACAGCACTGAAATAAAAAATAAAAAGCTAACTGTGTGTATTTCTGTTACTGTATTATTTTTATGTTGTAGAGAAGAAGTAAAGAGAAAGAGAGCTCGGGTTTGTACGTTATACAGTAAAGGCAGTGAGTCGGTTGGGAGTTTTGCATGTGTGTTGTAGAAGTTTTGCATATCTGATAACAGCTTTTATCTCTATTTATTATTATATTACTGACATTTGATTATCTGTGACGTTTAAACGAGATGTTTGTCAGTTGGAGAGAAGTAAAAGTTTTCACACACGCAGTGTGTAAAAGATAATATAGAAGAGGAAGTGGTGAGCCGTGTGAGGATGAGTCAGGGTGTGTGTCTGTTGCACACCTGTACCTGCGTAACGCGAGCCGAACGAACAAAACTCCAGCTGCAGGTATTGTGCGTGTGGCTCAGCGTAAGGCAGATACAGAGACAGACGGAGAGAGGGAGGGAGAGGGTCGGTACGGGTCGGTACGGGTCGGTACGGGTTCTCCTTCAGCCGTACACCTAGACACAGGACACACAGTCACTTAAATTACACAAACTAGACCAAAGGATGCTCAAGAGTATTTAACAGTGAGGACAAAATGAGTAAAGCGGAAAAAGGATACTAAAGATGAGTAAAGGATGCATAACATGGCTCAAACGTGGACAAATGGTACTTAAAAACTGGCAAAAAGTACAGAAAATAAACACAAAGGGAACATAAAAGTGGGGAAAGAATCAATAAAATGGACAATAGGGCTTTAGAAAGTGTAAATAAGATGAATTAAATGACCAAAGGTGACTACAGATAGGTAAAAGGTGCAGAAAATGAAAAAAGTACCTTAAAGGAACATAAAAGGGTGCAAAATTGACATAAGGTGCAGAAAAATTAGGCGAAGGATGCCAAGAAGTAGACAAAAGGTACTTAAAAGAGAAAAAAGTGTGCTAAAAATTGAACAAAGAGTAATTAAAAGTGGACAAAAATGTCCATGTAGAGGATATATGGTACTTAAAAAGGAAAAGCGGTATTTAAAAGTGCACAAAATTGACATAGAATGCAAAAACTCTAGACAAATTGCAGTAAAGGGTACTCATAAGGGACAGAAACATACATGTTATGCATATATGGTACTTAAAAATGAGCAAGTGTCCTAAAAAGTGGATGAAATGTACTGAAAAGTGGCAAAGGAGCATTAAAGTATGGAAACTGATGCTCAAAGAAGGAATAAATGGATAAAAAGCTGAATGAAGTGGATTATATGGTACTTAACAGGAACAAAGGCTACTGTAAAGCAAGCAGAAAACGAGATGAAGTGGATAATGCGAAAATGTGGAATAAAAATACAGAATGAATGTTCATTATTAAATTATTATAGACACACGAACATGAACGATAAGCAATAACGTGAATAAACGTAGTCGAGTACAGAAGTGAGTAAATAAAGCATAAAAGTGTATAAAAATACACAACTGTGGATGTATTTTAGACAAAAATTACATGAGAGATACTTAAAATCGGACAGTATTCCATGAAGGTAAATAAAAGAGGACAAAGAGAGTGCAGAAGTGTAGAAATGTACCAGAAAGTGGATAAAAATTGCAGAGAATTAGGCAGAAAGTATACAGAAGTGGAGAAAAGGTGATTTTAGTCGAAAGAGGACACGATAAATGGTGACAGGCGTTAAAACAAGTCACTACAGGCAGGACAGAAGAGTGTATAATAGAGGAGTGTGTGTGTGTGTGTGTGTGTGTTGGACGTACCTCTGTCTCCACAGGAACAGGACCTCAGAGTGTGTGTGTGTGTTTGTGTGTGAGAGTGTGAGTGTGTCTTCATGTCGCTTGCATCATGTTTAAATGGAGAACAGAGCTCAGGACACACCTGGCCTACTTCTCATCCAATAACAATGCACAAGACAAAAGAGGGGCGGAGCCAGTGAGAATCTGCATACCTGTGTTTAAACAGTGTGAAAAGGCAGATTTTCTTCACAGACATCATGATCAGGTGTTCATTGAATAATGACTGGTGATATAGTAAACACACACACACACACACACACACAGATAGAAAAGTAGTAGAAGTTGAGCATTTCCAGAGAAACAGGAACTTTTGGCTTCACAGCACTTTGCTTGCACTGCGAATGAACGTTTCTGTCTGAAACGTCCTGTTTCACTGGAAACTTTTACTTCTTCTAAAGAGTCACAAACAATCACCTAAACCATACACATAAAAATTCATAAAAGTGGGCAAATGCTGTATACAATGTACCAAAATCTGGCCAAAATGACTTATGAGTGACTAATAAGTGCATAATGCTAACTTTTCGCACTAATGAAATGACAAGACATACATAAAGTGGACAAAGTGTAGCTAAAAGTGGACAAATTATACTTAAAAGTGACAAAGTAAAACTAAAGTGGACTCGGAGTACCTAAAAGTGGACAACGTGTACATACAAACAAAATTTATTGTATTAAAAGTGGACAAAGTGTCCCTAAAAGGGAAGTGGTAGCTCAGTGGTTAAGATGTTGGATAGGAACTGATGGGAAGGTCATGAGTTCAATCCCGGCGCCGCCAAGCTGCCACTGCTGGGCCCTTGAGCAAGGCCCTTAACCCCCAACTGCTCAGTTGTATAAATGAGATAATTGTAAGTCGCTCTGGATAAGAGTCTGCCAAATACCATGAAACTAACATTCAGTTCACTGAAAACAAGGAGGCAAGATGGCGCCAGTGTGGAGTTTGGCAAGCCGTCGCCTGGTGCCTGTGTTCTGTTTATTGAGTATATTTGTCTTGTTTGTGTGTGCGTCTGCTCAAAAAGTTACCACAGTGCTTTCTTATGATCGCTCGTTTCTTCTTAATCTACGAAGGATCATAGAAACTGTTTCTGATTCAAATCACGGAGGATACAAGTTTCCTGATCCCCCGTTTTTGTCTATGTTGCCATCTGAAATGTCACTTACCGGACTGTGAATATCATCAGAGGAAGAAACGTTATCGAAGACGGGGAACACGCGGTGGTGTGTTGGTACACGTGAGGAGGTACCGCCACGCGCCGTCGCTTGGAGGCCCGAGTCATGCGGACTCTCGGAGTCTGGCTTCCAGCTGTGATCACGGCCGGTTTTCGTATTCATGGTCTCTCAAGCGTGGTGCCGTGTCTGTTTATCCGGAACAACTAGGATCGGTGCTCTCGTCAAGCAGTACTTCTCCTAGACTACGGGTCTGTAGAAGAGGAGTAAATCCCCGGAACCTTCGCTCGTTGGATTATTCCCTGTTGTCGGAGCATCAACATAATCCTATTCCACATTACCATCAATCCACTCATCAGGAAACGGACTTCACTGAAGTGAGGATGGCGTTGCTAAATGTAAGATCGATTTCAAACAAGACATATGCAGTTAATGAACAAATTTTATCTCATGAGTTGGACCTTTTGTTTATGACTGAGACGTGGCTAAATGCCGGTGAACTTGGTCCACTCTCTGAAGTTTGTCCTAAAGATTATAACTTT
>CM075007.1:29838728-29848869 GCA_037576675.1 Pangasius sanitwongsei | reverse complement strand
ATCATGAGTTCCATCATCAATAAAGATTAGTGAGTCTGTTCCAGAAGCAGCCATGCAAGCCCAAGCCATGACACTACATCATGACACATGATGTCACTGACTGTTGTTTTTGGGTTTTCCTGCACAGCTCTAACAATGTTTCTGTCATCAGCTGCTGTTGTTTTCCTTGGCCGACTTGTTCAATGTCTAGTTGTTAGTACACCACTGGTTTCTTTTTTTCAGGACATTCCAAATTGTTGTATTGGCTATGCCCAATGCTTGTTGCCCAGTGGCTCTCATCAATTTCTCCTCTTTTCTCAGCTTCAAAATGTCTTGCTTTTCTCCCATAGACAGCTCTCTGGTCTCCATGTTGGTTTATCCTTTTTAACAACAAATGCAGTCTTCAGAGGTGAAACCCAGGGCTCACACCAAGAGTAGACATTCAGAGCTATTAATTTTTTAACAATGGACTCACCTGGGTAAGAAGAAACACCTGTCAGTCACATGTTCAAATGTTTTTGATCACTTGAAATGGGTGGCTTCAAACCAAATGTGCCATGTTCTAAGTTGTTTAACATGTCTAGATGTAGATTCTGACCTATCATCTCATATTCATCTCACACTCAAATGTCTTCATTTTACACCAAAAAGAAAAGAATTGGCGTTGCTGTTACAATACTTTTGGAGGAGACTGTAAGGGTCTAATCATTTATTTCCTTTTTCTGTTGCCATATTTCCGAGCAATGTATATGAGTTTCACAAGGATGCTTTCAGCCCTACACACTGCTCAGGGCTCAGATTTTTTGCTTTGTGGTTTGTTTAATTATGTGCAACCCAAAGCAAGTAGCAAATGAACCAAAATAATTCATTTTTCTCTGAATAGGTATGAGTCCATTAATATGCTTTGTCATGTATGGATTGCTAAATATTTTATGGAATTTACAGTGCAATTAAATGACAGTAATGACATACCTTACTGGCTTTTTCAGAGATTTAAATAAGTATCTAAATGATACAGTAGGCCTAAGCCCCAACTTCTCCAACCATTCCTGTGCTTTAGGATTACCCCAAGGAATTCACCAAAGTGTAAAGTGGAAGTGGTACCAAAGTGCAAACATCACTAGGTGTAGGTTCTGTGAATTTTGCAGTCTAACCTTTCAGTCATCATGTTTTTCAAGATTATGCTCACATAACAAGTTTCGCTGCAGAATTCTGTTGTTTCTTTGGCTCAGATTTGATCTGTCTACATTGGTTCACATTCATAGCCGTAAGTGACTTTGAAATATCTGTCTTTAATGTGAACACATCTGTCCTCTGAAATGCCCCACATGTGCACAGCAGTTTCTCAGGCAGTTGTTTTGAACACTACTCAGTTTCAGTTCCCTCCAGTTTTGTTTGATTCAATTCTTCAAGTATCAATAAATCATCAATTTCCACATTTTCTCACTAGATATAATCACTACTGATGCTGGATGATGACACTGACAGTAATACAGTATGTGCATCCGCAAGGGAAAAAGCCACATGAATCCCAAGCTGACCACATATCAGATATGTACCTAACCTCAGACCACATACAAAAGTCTCTCAAGTCTGATTTGAAAAAAATCTGATATTTGCATCCACACAGTCCTGAAAAAATCAGACCTGTGTCATGTTAAATCAGAAAATCTGATTCGTGTCACTTCAACCTGATAATTTAAGCAAAGATTCTCTTGCACTCAACGCCAACATTGTTTTGATTTTATGAGATACAGTTTCCTTCTCTTGAGGAAAATGTAGCAGTGACTTTGTTGGATTGAATACAAGAAATGCTATTTTAATTTTTAAACATCTATGACTTTAAACAGGAGCTCATGGGAATTCCTGAAAATAGGCAATTGTGGGTCTGGATATCAAAATACAACTTTTATACCTCAATGTTCTTCTATTTGTAGTAAAAACATACATAGTAGTGCGAGCAGTGTCAATTTGCTTAAGGTACGTGAATGTGACCTAAAATCAATGATAAAAATGAATAGAAGCTTTGAAAACAAAACTGCCATCATGCCAGTGCATAATAAAAGCTCTATGTATTAAATAACTGAAGAATATAATAGTAATAAAAAACAATAAAAATAAAAGGGTGTTTACATATTGCTGTTTTAAACAAGAAAAAAGATTAAACACTAGAGTACAATGTGCATAGTTCTCATATTCAAAGTGCTTTGGACAGAATATTCCAGAGACATCTCATTCTGTTAGTAGTCGCCATGTTATTGTGTATAAATAGAAGTCTTTGTTCTTTGTCTTGACGCTGCTCATTCTTCACACTGCCACAACAAATATTTTCTCCCCAAGTCCCTCAGTGTTTGTTTTTACTCCATTAGAACATGCACGTAGGAACATACGCATGTTTGTAATGCCTGGCAGAACCAATACTGCATTCTGCATCATCACTGCTGACTCTAGGCCTGTACTTGGACTGCAAGGGTTTAGAGTCAGTGTTGAAAATTAACTATCAAACAAATAAACATTGGTGTTTGGAAGTTCGTTCTAAGGAGAAGAGTGCAGTTTTAACTTTGAAGTAGTAAACAGTCTATTTACTCCCAGTTCTACTGCAGAACCTTCTAGAAAAAATCAGGTTCTGCAAGGCAGTCAGTGATCTAGAATTTGAACAGTACAAGTTCTAGTATTTCCACTTGGAATGTCAGTCAGCACTGGAAATTCTCCATCTGGTGAAGTAGATTTTGAGAACTTTAAGTAGGTTTTTTTTTCTAGATTTGCATCTAGATAAGTCAGGTTGGTAAAGCTCTATTATAAGATTCAGTGTTCTAGAGCTCCATTGGGTTTTAGAACTTAAGCAGAAGATGTTTTAGAGTTATCTAGAACTTCAAGCGAAGAGTCCATCTTTGGTCATCCCTCTGCAGAAGTCACATTCAGTGACAGCAAGAAGTTGTTCACGTTCTAGATTCTCCACCTACTGAATCACTGTTATTGAATCTCCATTAGATAAGTCAATACTCTAGAACTTCTTCAGAAGAGTGTGCATTTTAGATCATTCTGCAAGTGAGCCACATTGTGGAACATCATGTCAGTGATCTTGATTCAGCACCTTAAGAGTTCTTTAACCAAGCAGTCCAGATTTTTCACCAGTCCCCAGTTGAGATATTTGTAAAAGTAAATCATGTTCAAAAAATCATGTTCATAAAAGTGTCAGCATTCAAAAATATCCACCAGCTGAGTCAGTGTGGAAAAGCTCCATCAGAACATAGTATATAACGTAGTATATAGAATGTTTGAAAGGGAAGTCAAGAACTTAAGCAAAAGTATCTGGATTTGATTGTTACTCTGCCACAAGCCAGCATATATATGTTCTAGATTCTCAAATTGATCAGTTAGTAAAATGGAAATCTATCAAGACAGGATACAATCCAAAAAAATCCTCAAGGTTCTAGATTCCCCTGCAAGAGAATGGTTTATCTAGACCCATCAACAGAACAGTTCACATCTAATGAATCCTCTGTAGGTAAATCATGTTCTGGAACAGTCCATGTTCTAGATTCTCCAACTGATGAGGCAGTAATCTGGAACTCCATCAGGAGAGTACACAATTGAAGTTCTGTAGCAAGACAGTCAATGTCCCCAAGCAGACAAGCCAGGTAATCTGGGACTGCAAACATAAACTAGACAATGTAGTTCTAGATTGCCCACCAGGTAAGAACTTAGTGACAGAGGCTGAGTTCCTTGCGGACTGAACACTTTTTACACTGGACGACGCAACACCAGTGGAACCGACAGAGGCAGTTCTCCTCCAGAACGACAACTTCGTCTCGATACCCTCTCTCACAGCACAGTAGGTCACAGCCACTCACGTCCAATGCTGTGCTATTGCAGGTTCTCCCCCTGGTCCCTGGAGAACCCGTCTTCCTGTTTGGAAGACAGAAGTCAGGCGACTCAGCCGAATAGATCAGATCCTGTTTATCTGGAGCTTTTATGTTCTGACCGACAGGAATCAGTGTCTTTCCATCATTGCCTCCCATCACCTTTGATGCCCCGTTGAAGCGCTCTAGAAGACGGTTGCCCACTTCCCGGAACCGAGGCAGCTTCTTCCAGCAGGTACGCAGTGTGCAGGAACCTGACAGCCCATGACATTTGCATTCAGTCCTCATGTAGTTCTTCACTGCCTGCAGTTAAACACACACACACATAGATTAAAGCAATAAAAGGCGATGCACTTCAGAAGGAATTTGCACTCCTGTTCTCTGTTGCCTTGAGCTACTCAAGAGCTTATAGAACCTGACAGCAGAGTTCAATCCTGAACCTCCCTTGGATAATTAACCAACCATTAATGCCAGCACAACATTTTCATCCTTGACGATTTTTGCTGTACAGTTGAAAAAGAATGTCATTACATATAATTATCATCGAAAAAAAAAGGCTCAAATCCGTTCTTTCGCCTGATCTTTCCACACCCACCTGTCTATCTGATTCTGATGCAGCTCAAGGTCACGCACTCAAACAAACTTATGTCATTTTAAAGGAATTATCTGTAAAGTAGTGTCTGTGTCGATTAACAAGCTTTTGTTGCCATTACTTTGCCTTTAGTCATAACAGGATCTGTCTGCAGATAGCAGACATCAGAAGGTGATGTCAGTGAATCTATATCTAAAAAAAGAGAGGCTGTCATTGGGACCACACAAACATTCAGCCTACAATCACAAACCTTTGGCCCTTTACTGCAATCTTCACTTATTTTTTGAAAGCAGTATTAAAACTATTCTTTCTTATGGATGCTGCTCCTGAGCTCCACAATCCCCTACAGATCCTGCTTGTGAAGTCTACAAGCCCCTCATACTATCCAGATCCTGCATTCTACCATTCTACTTCTGCTTGCGAGATCTACATGCCTTTGCTTCTGGCTGGATTCTGCACCTGTGATTACAGCTCCTACTCCATTTTGAATGCTGCTATTGAGAACTACCACAGTTTGCTTTTGAAGCCAATAAGACCCTGTACCCTTTCAGATTCTGCTTCTGAGGCCTGCAAGCTCCTCATCCCTTCTAGATCCTGTTCTTGAGGTCACAAATCACCTAATCCTGCCTGGATCCTACTCCTGAGGTCTACAAGAGTGTGGTACCATGGTTTTCCTGTTCCCAGGGTCTACTAATACCTGCCGCTATCTTGATCACACTCTTGAGGCCTACCAAGCCACTCCTATGATCCTGCTCTTGAGGTCTACATGCCCCTGCTTCTGGCCAGATGCTGTGGCTGAGGTCTACAACCTCCTGGTACCATCTCGCCCCATCTCGCCCCTCTTGCCCCTGAGATGTAAAAGCCCCTGCTGCTGCTCCTAATGTCTACAAGCCACATTAACCTTCACATTCTGCTTCCAAGTCCTACAAGCCCCTCCTTCTAGACAGATCCTGCATCTGAGGTCACAAGCCTGTTGCTCCTGTGGTTATTACCAAGGTTTCTTCCTCCTCAGCTCTGCCTTAGGGATGGTAGAGTGATCACCTTAGTGATATTTTATTCTATTGTATTAGATTTTCTATTAAATAACAATTTTTGAGGTCTGAGTGCTTCTCAGAAATGTTACAAGGATAACATCCAAAAATGAACCCAAAGACATGCTATCTCTTTGATTAGTTTAGTTTTGTTTCAGCTCAGTGCAGGATTGAGTTTTTTTGCTGTTGAAGGCTGCTAACAGCTCATTAAAGCCAATCCATCATTGAGCACACACACACACAAACACCCTTCAGCTGAATGTGTGTTTAGACAGATATCACATCTCATATTGTTCTTCACCATATCTAACACATCATCACATCTCTCCTCTAACTAAATAACTAAAAACACCTGAAACATAATCTGATCTTTAACTCTTATCACACACACACCCGCACCCGCGCACACACATATATACACATAGTGTGTATAAAAACACACAGCATCTGATCTGGCAAGTGAGCATGCTATAATTCTACAGATACAGTGTGTGTGTATGTGTGTGAGAGAGAGGAGGATGTTGGTAATAGATTTATATTTACAGGTTTTAATTAACTAATTAAGTATTAATGACAATAGTTACTAATCAATTAATTAGTCATTATTGTCATTAATACTTAATTAGTTAATATATGGATAGAGTGCAGGATTGAGTTTTGTGCTGTTGAAGGCTGCTAACAGCTCATTTAAAATATGTGTATTAATTAATAGTCATTAATAATAATAATAATAATAATAATAATATTAATAATGATAATTACCAGGCGTCCGGCCTCATTGTTGTGCAGGTCGATGAGAGTGCGGATGTCACTCTTGCCCTTTCTGCGCTTGGCATCCATAAACTGTTTGGATTTCTCATAGCCGAACTCCACGTCATCTCCACAACCTCCCCACTCCCATGCCCCGTCCCCATCCCATGCCCCATCAACAATGGGCGGAGCTTCGGCCTGGCGAGGGGGCGGAGCCTCACAGCCGCACTGCAGCAGCTCCCCCATGCTGCAGGCCTGAGTTACTGCATGAGTCACTCCAGCCGCCGTGATGGCATACACGAACGCCGTCTCACGGATATCTATCACACACACACACACACACACACACACATAAATATTATATTAATATTCACATTCTGTTCACATTCCCACTGTCCATGCCGAACTCTTTGAGTGTGTGTATATGTGCATTTTCTTTCTTTCAGATTAGTCGTATGGTCTCTCAGCTGTCAGCAGCTCCACAGACTCATGCGCCGTTAACTCGAGCATTAAAACTTTTTGCAATTTCTGCTCAACATACCTCTGTGTAGTGAAATTGTCAGAATATTCATATCAGTATTTGTGTTATCTACAGATTAACAGTTGTAAAATGCGAAATACTGAATAGAAAGCAGAAATTCAAACACAGTTGGTTTTGTGATTTGCGTGTTACGTGCTTGGCTTCAAATGATCTTCAAAGTGAGCTAATTGTACCAGCTACTTACACTCACTAGACGCGTTTAATGAGAGCTTATATATATATAATGACAGGAGAAGATGAAACGGGAACTAAATAGGAACTAATTGCAGGTAGGACCTAAAGTTGTGAGTGGGGAACTGAGGAAGCGTCAAACCACACACACCATAGGATTGGTCCGAGGAATCATTGGAGATAGTTGTTTGGATTTGTCGCTTCTTTACAGTGTCATAGCTAATTTGCATAGAATTGAGAAAATCTCAGTTATCTCAAATGTCTCTTGTTGCTGAAATTGCGGCTCTGACTTTTTCTATGTGTATTTAGCGTGATGTTTTATGTCAATATCAGGCATGACAGATCTTGACATTCTCAGTGATATTTGCAGTTTTATACTCTTATAAATCTTATACATCTCCTACTGTAATCCCTCTGTGCTGTGTAAATAAATTGAAATTGAAGTAACAGGCAGCAGAATGCATGCTACATCGTTATCATTTTTGAGCTGTTATAATCACTCAATTACAGCTCAGATGGAGAGCGAGAGAAAAAGAGAGAGAATCTTGGCATTGTGAGGTTAGTGCCTCGGGCCGAGGCAGTGTCGGCGCTGTTTGGCATGTTTGAAAAGCGCAGGAAAACAGCTGGCGGTTATTTGTGCAGGAGCAGAAATATGCAAGTCTCCTTTGTGCACCCTGTACCCTCTGTAACAGGAAGTGGACCTGCCTCGGCAGAGCCTCTCACGCTCTTAATGGCCGCGTCTCACCGTAATTGCGGCGAATGTTTCAAAACAGAAGAGCACTTATAGACATGAAACCTCGCCTGTAGACATAGAGGAATTTATGATTAATTTCCATTCGGAGAGGCAGTCAGTCAGTCTCGCGCCGTGGGGAGTCGAGTTGCAGCCCGTGTGCAAACACGTCAACTCACTGCAGGCCAAACTCATCAATCCTGCTGCAGATCTCAGAGATGACACGGCTGACTCTGCACACGGAAACCGGAATGTAGTGGTCCCAATAAACATGGAACATCAATTCTTGTCCATCTACTGACCATTGGTTCTCTCTAAACTGATACTGAGGGCATGAGATTATATATTCTGCCCTCTACTGGCAAAAACACTCACTGATACCATTTGAGATACCATCTAGCATTGCTGTTCTAACAATGTTAGAAAAATTAAAGCTGGAGATGGAGATGCCCCAGTTCTAGCAGGACTTCCAGAAGTTTATTCTGTTCTGCACTAAGAGTTCCTAGTAAAGAGAGAAATGCTAGCATGTCTAACAACAGGCTTCACACTAATCTTGTTAAGTGTGCAAATATTTCTGTAGGCCCAACTGAACTAAACATGACACAGCTGAGTAATGCTTAGCCACACCCACAAAACCCCATATAAGGCAAAGCTCACAGAGAGCTGAAAACAACAAAATGGCAACTAAATGGTGAAAGAGAGCCTCCTAAGCATAGCATGTGCTAAATCCTCCAGTAATGCAGCTCAGTCATCCTCCTTTTATAGGGTGTCATTACTTTAGTCCTAATTGAATATCTAGTCTTATTTGTCTTCATTTATTGATTTATTTTGGAATCACTTTCTTTCAAGTCATTGATACGAAGTGACAAAGTTTCACAAAATGTTCATTTAATTGGTAATTGTAAGTAAAATAAATAAGTGATTTAAACTTGATGGCACAATCTAATAAAATCACAGGAATATAAAATCACAATCTAATTATAAAATCACAGGAATATAAAATCACAGTCTAATTATAAAATCACAGGAACTCATCCACAATTATATGATTTGATTAATTGAGGTTCACATTAATGAGTCTCCTTATATGGAAATCTACGCAAAGTCGCTGGATACCATCATTTTCCGCACAAACTCGATTTCTCATTTAAATGCTCCTGTGAAAGAAATACAAATAAATTCATTACAAATAAATGAAGTTCATCAAAAGGAGATTATTTAATCAATTAGTAGCACAATTTTTTGTATGTATTTTTTTTTTAGAAATGGAAGTTGGAAGTTCTTGTCCAAGAATCTTCTAAGAATGTTTTTCTTTATGTTTGGTTCAGAAACTTGAGTTCTTACACAGACGTGATTCTGGGCTTTATTTATGTTCTAAATGCCTGGTCCTGAGAGTAGATCATATTCATACATGGTACATGTTCAGGTAGACAGCAATCAAAAGATAGAAAGATGGTTGTATTCTTAGTAAACACCCTAACCATTCAAAACGAGCCAGATCAGCGCTTATATTTTATGATGCATTAAGACTAACCCAGACCTTTCCAGTGACATGCGCAGCCTCAGTAACAAGATTCACAGTTTACACTACAACCATTTAACCAAGTTCACAAAAGAGAAAGATAATATTACCTATTCTATGTCTAGAACTGCTTACTAATATTAAATATCTTCAAAATATCAAGGTCAATTATTAAAATTAACTATATTAAAATACAGTATAAACGTTTACTAAAACAATCTTACAGAACCAGTTGGTAAAGTTTATGTTTATAGTGTATTTTTTTAAGAAGCTAAATATTTGTAGAAAAGGTCTTGTAATAAACTGTGGTCTGTGGTAAAATACTACATATATTGCTAAAATGTCTTTTTAGTGGAAATAAGGTCATGTTGCGAGATGATCTCTGAGATTTAGAGCCGTTTCGAGTGAAGTTTACACAACAGGAGGTAATGAGCTCGACCTCAGTGACAGCAGCAGGAAAGAAAAACAGTCATGTGTAGTGTTTACAGAGAGCAGCGATTACAGGAGGTTTATTAACATCTTCAAAGAGCTGAACAATGAGCTACACACACACTCTCACACACACAGCATTGTTCACTTGTTCATACTGGCCTCACAGCACAGAGCAGTTTATGGAGATCTACATCTTAAAGGGTCAGAGGGCAAGGGCCATGACTCATATTTGAGAGTGTAGTCTGGGAGTGTATTACCCACAATGCATTAGCAGATTATCTAGCAGGATTAATTAACTCAATTTATGTTCATTTATGTTGATGCTAGCTAATAAATATGCTGACTCATCATCATCATCACACACAGCACAACCATCACACACCACCATACTCTCAACACACACCACCACACACCACCATACTCTCAACACACACCACCATACTCTCAACACACACCACCACACACCACCATACTCTCAACACACACCACCATACTCTCAACACACACCACCACACACCACCATACTCTCA
>CM075007.1:29824783-29838628 GCA_037576675.1 Pangasius sanitwongsei | reverse complement strand
CTTTCTTTCTTTCTTTCTTTGAGGATGTAATAAAGGTATGAAGGAGGTAGATCTCTCTCTCTCTCTCTCTCTCTCTCACCCTGTTGTAGGATTTTTCCGAAGTACTTGTTGTGGCTGGTGCAGTTCCAGCGTCGGAAGCGGAATTGGTACTGACACTCTCTCACTCCGAGCCTCGCTCCTTTCACCACTTCTGCCACGATTTCCGGATGATTCTGACACAGATCAGCCTGCTTACTGCCCAAACGCTTCGTCTTCCTGCAGATACTGTTAGGATCCATAACCAGGGGACTGCCCACTGCCCTGCAACATACACACACACAGATAAAACTCTGAGACACATTTTAATTGAATAAAGAATATTTCTGTAATGAGACTTCTTCACCAGATGAACTGTGCTCTGATTGGCCAAGTGCTATAAACCGATAATATCGTGATATCGATGCACTGAAATTTCAGCCACTAAAAATTCAAAATTTTTTTCCCGTTGAAAATATAAAAATGCTGAAAAAATGTTTAACCTAAGATTTCACTACTGCATTCGTTCTCCACCTGAAACCATCAGCAGCTGATTCTGATTCATTTCCTGATTCACTGCTCTTAGCCAATCAGAATGCATCATTCCTGTTCAGGCTCTAGATATAAGACATGTGTTACATGTATTACTGTTATTATTTTCTCCACTGTGATGTCTCTCTTCTTTCTTTCCTTCTTTTTCTTCCTACTTTATCTATTTGATTTATTCTTTCTTTCTTTCCTCAGTAATTTTCATTAGATCTTTTACAATTGAGCTCTTTTGTAACATTACCCTTTTTTCCATCCCTCCATCACCTTTAGGTCTTTAAACACACAGTATTTCCTCTTCAGGAAATGGGTGTATATTTGTAAAGTAAAGAAAAAGTGAGCTTTTAGTTTCAGCTGAAAATCATCCTTTTTTTGTTAATGTACTTTATCATCAGGCAGCTGTCTGCGCTGTGAAAGGACACCTCATCGCTCTAGCTCCACTCCTGTCAGGCCTAATCTCTCAGAGTAATAGCATTTATCTGCCACGCTGAGTTTATTTTAAGAAGTCGAGCTGAGCGCTCAGGCCAGGTGGTCCGAATAAGATGTACGATGTTGGAGATAGCAGGCTCGCTGCCGATGCGTCCCATCTGATTGGCCAAATGTTTCGTTTAAAACGCAGCGGCTTACTCCATGGCGCTCTCACGACCCCGCTCGCTGTACATGACTCCTGGCAAGGTTACACTCTCTTGTGTTACCTCATGAAAGCATCTAACACACACAAACACACACTCAGAGGGAAACGAGTCTGCAGCGTGAGAGTGTGTTACTCAGGACATGCAAGAGAGAAGAAGTCATTTTATTACTAGCATTGGATCAGAGGGTTATAAAATGCTGCTAATGTTCCTCGGCTCTGTAAAATTCCTTATGACTTCTGGAGTGTTGATATTATTGACAACGTTTCCATGGAGATGGTGAGCTGAGGACGATATGATCATTGTGTCTTTCCCGGCTCATACACCCTGTGCGTGACCCGGCTGATTATTTGGTGTTTGTGTGGGTGTGTGTCGGAGTGCTAATCCGGAATAACAGCACGACTCATAAAAAACAAAAACAGCCTGTCTCTCTCTCTCTGAGGGGCGAGGCCGAGCTTTTAAACTGTTTAATGGAAGAGATTTTAAAGGAAAGCTTCAGAATCCCAGTGGTACGAAGATTAGGGATGGGAGGATACAGCAATATGACCATATACCAAGATAAAGAATTCCAAAAACCATTATATTCGTACACATAAAGACTTTCCAGAACTGTCAACGTGAAGAATTCTGAAAATGTCAGTATAAAGAATTCTCAAAATTTCAACATGAAGATTTCTGATATAGTTAAACTGTGAACATGAAGCATTCTGACATACTTACGTTGTCAACATTACGTTGACATAACGTCAAAAATAGTTACGGAATCGACAGAAAATTAGTTCCAAAAATTGTCACCATAAATTCTGACATAGTTACACTCTTCAGAAAACTGTTAACATAAAGAATTCTGAAATAGCTGCGTTGTCGTCCTCATCAGTGCTTTACAGATATAAATAATTATTTTAAAGTGTGGAATGTCCTCTGAAACATGCAGCAAATACGAAAGTAACAATATTTCATTTTTATGATGATAATTTACTTTTAATTTTTAACACAGAAAGAAACCTCTTACACTATTATCTCATTTTCCCTGCTTCTTGAATAGTTCTTTGTGTGGTTAAAGGTTGTAGCTTTCTAAGGAGGTTCTACCAGAAACTTCATCTGAAAAATGAAACCGTTGTAGTGTTCCACATAGAACCTGTAAGTGTTCCCTTAAACCAGAGAACGTGTTGCTAACCACTGTTAGAGTACCTCTACTGCAATGTACTCTGAATTAAAGAGGAAAGACTTCATGTGCTAATCTAATCTAATCTAATCTAATCTAATCTAATCTAATCTAACTACTGATAGTGACTCTGTGCTCAATCATGCTACACTTTTGGCCATATAGTGTATAAAGCTACATTATGGCTAACGGCATCTGTAAGATAAAAGGCGTCACCTCGGGATTATAAAACAAATATCTAAATAACATTTTGATAACTGAAAAGTTATGTTTGTTGTTCACACACATTTTTTTTTCTATTCTGCATTATTAACAATTTCACTTCAGAGCAATTTCATCCTCTTACTGAGTAAAAGCAACTGGTTATTAATATTTAGTATAAAACTGTAGTCATACTTCGTTCTTTGGATCGTCTCTGTGTGGAACCTGACAGCAGAGCTTCCTTTTCCATGTAGAACCACTTAAGGAAGCTAAGAAACCTTCAAAGAACCTTCAAGAACTTTTTCTTCTGAATGAAGCAGGACACAAGTGTGTGTGTTCGGAGTGTGTTTTATTTAGAGCTAACCAAGAAGCTTCATCAGCGTCAGGGGTCAACACCAGAGCTGGAGTAACTGTTCTTCATTACTTCACGTAAGTACTGTTTTAAAATTTTGAGATTTGAGATTTTTTCTCTCGATCAGCTGCTGTTCTAATCAGCTGTATTTTTACTTTTTTAATTAGTTTTTTTTTAAAGCCATCCAATCGAATTAACAGTTAGCTTTGAGCTTTGTAAACTTTCTAGATATTTTTGTTGTTGTTGTTGTTAATAACACCTTAACTTTCTTTCCAACTGGATTCATTCAATTCAATTCAATTCAATTTTATATATATTGCGCTTATATCAATGGACATTGTCACAAAGCAGCTTTATAGAAATCCAGATATAGATTTAAATTGATCCCTAATGATCAAGCCAGAGGTGACGGTGGTGAGGAAAAACTCCCTGAGATGATATGAGGAAGAAACCTTGAGAGGAACCAGACTCAAAAGGGAACCCATCCTCATCTGGGTGACACGGATAGTGCGATTATAAATCATTCCCTTCTATAACTGTGTACTTTAGAGTCAAAAAGTGCAGTTGTGTAACCAGGAACTTGAGTATGAGCATCAGAGTCATTTCTGAATTCATTATAGTTTTCATTTAAAGTCTATTGTATTGAAATGAAGTTATTAACTGTTCACTGATGGAGACTGGAGTGCAAACTGTTCTTAGCAATTGCAGTTGAACCTTGAGGTGGATGACCTACAACAGCAGAAGACCACATCGAGTTCCACTCCTGTCAGCTAAGAACAGGAATCTGAGGCTACAGTGAACACACACTCGCTCCAACTGTCCAGCCTCAGACATCTGACCTGGATCTGCCTGATCCGCATTGTGCAGCTACATGACTGACTGGTGTGCAGGTGTTCCTAATAAAGTGGACAGTGTATATATACATATATAAATGGTCATCCTCTGAATACACTGGTCTCTGGGCCACTGCACAGTTTTGAGTGGACGTGTCAGTGTGGCCGTGCTGCTGATATAAATGCATGAGGGACAGCGTGCCTTTCTAAATATATACTCTGATAAAGGTGATGATGTTAATGTCACACGGCATTGGGCAGGTTGTGCAGAGCTCCACTATTTATATCAGCTGTTATTATCAACAAATATTCACCTTCATAAAGTCCTCATTCACAACTGCAATTCTGCATTCCGGTTAAATATTAATCACCTCTTTCGACTGAACAGCAATTTTAAAAACATGGCTAGAGTTATGCTGATGTGATCTGCTCACGTTTCTAGATGTTGTGTAATCGTGGTGCAGTGTTCTTATTGCAAAGAGTTATTATTGCACCTAATTGCACTAATAGAGGTCCCCTGGGGCAGGACTCACGCTGCCTCATGCTGGTAGTGACAGGGTCACCAGAATGGGATAGTTTAAAACACTCCACGGCCACAAGACCTTGTTTTATAGAAAATAATCAAATCGGAATTAAATCTAATAATTTTTTACAAACAAAGGCAAAGCGTAAGTGCAGACAGTGTGTGTGTGATGCACAGAACCATTCCTACTGCAGGATATATGAGATAAGAGACTGGGAGAGGGGAACGGGGAGTATGCAGCGGATAAAGTGTATACATTAGAAATGCGTGCGCACCACAGTGACCTTGTTTCCCCACACAAAGGCTGAGAAAAAGAAGAAAAATGTGTCTCCCTTAACAATGCTGATTTTTTTAGCTAGTTTCAGATATTTTGAGATGTAACTGAGGTGGAAATTTTGTTGAAACCTGGCAACCCTGGTTAATGATATTAACCTCGAGCATAGTTAAACACAGTCAGACGTCTAAAACTGCTAAAATCGAGCTGCGAGACCGTGCGCTGGATGTGTGTCTGTCTTTTAGAGTCACTCTAATCATTAACTAGGTAACAGCCTAATGCTAATGTAGCTAACATTCACTACGAGTGTGTCGTGTCTCAGCTGAAACGGTTCCACACTGTGCAATAAGTCACACACACACACACACACTCCTGCTTACATTAGTGTACGTATCCCTCTCTGTATAACACCTCTCTCTCTCTCTGTGATTTAACGTCTGACATTTTACATCTTATTGTACAAGATGATTTATATTTTATTTATAATACATTTATAAATAATAATAAAAAATGTATATGTGTATAAATTATGATTTTTTTAAATATCATTTTATTTGGAAAAATCCCAAATGTATTTATTCCCAGCACAATTCCAAATATTCTCTACAGGAGCAGTGTGAAATGTCTAATTTTATAAGAAATATAATCATATATGAGATTTTATTCAATATAAAATACCATAATATAATATAATATAATATAATATAATATAATATAATATAATTCAATATAATGTGTCAGTGGTAAATGAAATTAGTCTGAGCTAACACGCCCTGTCTGATACCCCACCCTGCTCATACACACACACACACACACACACACACACAGACAATCTGATACCCCACCCTGCTCATACACACACACACACACACTCGTTATAATGGTGATTTATCATGTATTAGCGTTATTAGTGTTTATTATAAAGGAGCTGTGCGTGTGTGTGTGTGTGATGGTTGATGATAAATGGTGAAATGTCATAGCTAATCTCAGCTCAGTCTGCTGCACCACATCACACACACACACACATTTACACAATTAATTACACTAAATCCGGTTATTATTCATTATTAATGCAGCTCGTGCAGAATGAACGCGCGTGCTCTCCGGTTACAGACCGCGCGAGACTAACGGGAATAAAATAACGCACAAACACACACACACACACACACACACACACACACTTACCGAAATACACCGTCTTCTCACACCTAGGACACTTGGACGCCATATTTAAACCAGATGAATAAATAAATAAATGTAAATGTGTGTGTGTGTGTGTGTGTGTGTGTGTAATAAGCAGACAGAGAAAGAGACTGCTGCTGTTCTACTGATACACAGTGACAGTGCAGTGGCCACGCCCAGTCAGTGACGTCACATCCCACCTGTCCAATTCTAATCATGTTCATACCCTGCTGAAAAACATTCTAATGGTTTCCGCTATAAATACCATTACAAACCATCAGCTAACCATTAAAACCATTACTGGGCCTTAATGGTATCCACTAGACATAACATGCCACCAATAGAAGGAAACAAATTACCAGTAGATATCCATTACAGCTTCCATTAAAACCAATACACCTCCCATTATAACCATTAAAACCATTACAAGTTCCATGTTGGCTTCTGTTGTTTTTTTCAGCAGGATTGTCAAGTTCCTGTTAACACAGTTAACACTCTGACTCTATATAGTATACAGTTACAGCGTAGAAGAGAATATTTATAGCCACGCTATCCTTTTAGGCTAAAACAGGTCCATCAGTGGAATGAGGAGTCCATTAGCATGCTATAGGACGCTCTGAAACCACAGGCTGGGAGCTCCGAGAGGCTGCTGAGGGAGACATCATCCTCAATGAGGATTCCGTCTTCAGTCAATAAGTGCACAGATGAGATCTTTCCAAAAACCTCTGCCTGTGAGTTTCCCAACCAAAAGCCCTGGGTCACTGGGGCTGTTAGAACCAAACTGAGAGAATGCACTGCTGCCTACCACACTGGAGATGCAATGGCCTACAAGAAGTCCAGATATGACCTCCAGAAGGCCATCAGGAATGCCAAGACGTGCTATTGGGACAGTGTGGAACCTCATTACCAGAGCTCTGACCTCTGGCGCATGTGGAGTGGCATGCCTTCCAGTGCAGAGTGCAGGGGCAGGAATAACAGCCACTGGGAAGCCCTGCCTCTGCTATAATAACCGCCATATTCATTATGAGGCACTGAAACGATCTGCTGTTTACTTGGTAAAAAGAGTTCTTTCTCATTAGTATTAGTTTGTAGTGGTAAAAAATACAAAGTTGATTCTTTATAACTCCAATAAAGCAACCATTTTTATATGGTTACAACACATCATTTATTTACAGTAGTAAAGATTCATCAAGATCTAAAGATCAATTATCAGCTCATGTAGCTGTGAAGATTGAAAACCTGCACCCAAACGAGACCACTGTGGATAACACACACACACACACACACACACACACCGATTGATGGACCTTTGCACTAACTTAAAATAGTAATCAAATAATAATAATAAGAAGAAGAAAAGCAGAAGAAGAAGAACAAGAAGAGGAAGACATGAAATGAAAGCAGTTTTTTACTAACAATTTTAAGGGCAATACTGAAATGAATAGGATTTGACAGCTTTCCATTGTAATACAATATTATTTAACTAACTAATCTCTTCTTGGACAGATTAGTAATGGTATATATTTGTTTTTTTTAATGTACAGTATTTATTCATGAAAAGTCCACTGATTTGATCCTATGATGTTGAATAATGATGTCGGAGTTTACCAGCAGAAAGTTTGACAAATAAAATATACTGGAAATAAATTTGTGGCTTGATTACCGCTTTATCAGTGTTTGATCCGGCTCACGTAACAGTGGCAGTAGTTCTCAGGTCACCAGTACATGGAACTCAGAACAGTCTCGGACTTGGACATGTCTGTACTGTCGATGCCGAGGACCACTGAGTGAGCTGCTGATATTATGAGCATGCATGAACCAAGGACTTGAATGAAGTGTACTGGTGACCAGTGATCCTGACCCCTTCTGCTCTCCGGACCTGCCTGATCCATCCTGATGCCCTACTTCTGGTTGGAGTTCTCATTGGTTGGAGTTCGCTCGCTGCTGCTGGGGGTGGCCCCACATGGACGGCCTGAAGATCACTGGGATTCCTGGGGGTGGTGCCACATGGTGGCTGTGGAGATGGTTTTGGACTGTGGTTCATATGGGAAGTTGTACTGTGATGGTTTGGACTGCAATTGCCGTGAACAGCTTCATACTCGGGTCTCCATCAGTGAACACTGGATAGGTTCAACAAAACAGACTTCATGTTAAAACTGTAATCAATTTCCTGGTTACACATTTGCACTATTTGTCCATGTAGTACACAGTTACAGAAGGGGTTTATTTATAATCGGGTGTCACCCAGATGAGGATGGGTTCCCTTCTGAGTTTCTTCCTCGGTTTCTTCCTCATGATGTCTCAGGGAGTTTTTCCTCACCACCGTCACCTCTGGCTCACTCATTAGGGTTAAATTCACACATTTAAAATTTATATCCTGAATGTATTTATTTCTGTGAAGCTGCTTTGTGACAATGTCCAATGTTAAAAGTGCTATACATATAAAACTGAATTGAATCGAATGTAAGTTTCTTTAATAACAAATAAAACGTACTGGAAATATGCATGGTACAGCTAGTAATATTAAACAACATTTTTATTAAAACATGCAAAATCCATTCAAGACATGTAAATGAATTTAATTATTGAGTATTGTGTATGCAGATTATATTTTAAGCTTTTATGAGCTGGATCATGGTTTCTGTAAAAAGGTGAGTTGATTAAGACTAGTTTATTCACTTTATATGCTTCAGACATGTAAAACATCTGCGTTTTCACATTGCCTGTGTTGGAAAACTTCAATGTAGGAAATGTACCCATTATTACTATTATTATTATTATTATTTATTTGTTTATTTATTTAATTGAATAAAATGTAAATCAGCTATATGCACTCACACACGCCTTTGTTTGAATGTGTTCGAGTGTGTATGTTCATCTGCCGGAATGATCGCATTACGTATCAGTGACATAATTACGTGATGACGTAAAATAAGTGGTGAATCGATTTTTTGAACTGGTTCATAGAAACTGTCCGAAAGAACCGGTTTGCGGAAAAGAATCGGACTTCCCATCACTAGTTATTATATAATTAACCACAATTATACCAGAAACAAATATTGTGCCTTTTTGTAATGATGTTTTTACCATGAATCATTAACTAGTGCTTTGTAAGAACTACATTTCTGTAATTTATTTAACTACTTTCTGTGGTATCTCAGGATAACTGGCTGTTACAGTATTAAGTATAACAGTGATGGCTGCAACGGGATGGAACTTTCTGGAAGGAGTGTGCAGTTATGTAAATGAGGATTTGAAAACCATCTGAAGTGGTTTTTGATTGGCTATTGTCCAAAAGACCACTTTTCCTTGTATATGATTGGCTGAATGCGCCGGGGGGCAGGGGGAGGGTGAGCAGCAGCAGTTAATGGCTGGAGCTAAACCGGAATTCTGCTTTGTATTAATGAAGTAAATAATGTTTTATCTTTACATAAATTTACAGTTCTTTTTTGTAGTTTAAGTAAAATTAAATGTTTAAAAATGTGATTAATTCACACAGTTTACAGGAAGATAGCTAGCTAGCGGCTAACTAGCGATTAGCCTTAAGAATAAATCTATCAATAATGAATTAAGCTGAGATGTAGATAAAAGGTACAGCTCTCTGTGAGAATTTAACACTTTATAATCGGCATACAGCTCAAGGTGTACGTCATCGTTTTTTTTATTTTACACCCATTTCCTGCTACAGTATGTTAGCTTCTAGTTAACATGCTACTGAACAGACAGATACAGTCCACATTTTAGCTAATACGAGCTTGAAGTTAATATTTAATCTGTTTTAGTGGTTTGCATGAGTGTTTGTTGGCTTTAAATCAAAACATCATGCCGGAAGCTGTAAATAGCAAACGAACCTTTTGAATTTTTTGGGCAATTTCTCTGAACATAATTAACATTAACTTGCTACCAGCTGAAGCTCAATCGGCACAAAATGGCGTCTGTTTACACAAAATGGCGTCTGTTTACACAAAATGGCGGCCGTTTACACAAAATGTCGCTGTCTTACTTCAGGGCTACGAGCTAATCCATGCAGTTCACTATAGTCTAAATACTAAAAGAGAGAATAATAAAGAGTATGTTAATAAGATTTATTATTTTTTCCAGACAGAAATCAGCCAGAATGAAGCTACTGAAGGGAGACGTGACCTCATTTTATGCTACTTGACACTTTACTCTACTGCCACTTTACACTACTTGACACTTTACACTATTTGACACTTTACTCTACTGCCACTTTACACTACTTGACACTTTACTGCCACTTTAGATTACTTGACACTTTACATCACTGCCGCTTTACACTACTTGACACTTTACACTGCTGCCACTTTACACTACTTGACACTTTACTGTAACTTTACACTACTTGACACTTTACACTGCTGCCACTTTATCGTGACTTGCACTGCTTCATTATACTGCGAAACCTTTTTGTTATTAACTGTTCTTATTGCATTCAGGTTCTCTAATTCAGACTGTTAATTCAGACTTTGGCTATTGTGTATTGTTTATTTTTATTTTTCTTCCTGCCTTCTTCCTTATTGTCTATTTTTTGTATTTTTATTGTCTTTGTAATTTATTGTTTGTTGCCCTTGTACCCCATCGTTCTCGAGAGGGAAAAACAAAATAAGAGTTTCATTATACCAAAGTACATATGCCAATAAAGATCTTGAATTTAAATAAAATAAAATAATGTACACTGTTTGTACTGTTGAATTTACAGTGTTAAGCACCTTATAGTGCAGAAAAATGACACTGAGTGATTAGAGTTTTATTGTTGTACAGGTTTTAAGGTTTTACTCTATGGGCCATTTAACACCTCTGGTGGTGTTTTAATTCCTTTGGATTACTCTAAAAGTGATATTAATAAAGTGTTTTTTCAGTGCAAAATGTATTTTTACACTGTTGTAGGATGTTAATGTAAATGATCAAACATAAAATCAAGACTCTTCAGACAGATGTAAAAATTCAAATGTTTATTTAACAAAGTGGCTACTTTAAAACATGCCAGATGTGTAGAGGTCAGTTAGTCAGTCACATTCATGAGGTGTTTCACAGGAATGTAAAATAGATAATAAAACACACAAAAATCATCAAATTTGCCTAGACATGAACAAACATGACAGCTGGATTTGAACAAGGTTGCAGTAAGGTACAACAAGCCGAAAGAAATGATTGGCTCCATCTACAAATTAAAAGGTCTGTAATAAATCAGTTCAGTGACATTGAACACTTTCAGAGATTCACTGGGTCTTGGATCAGTTCTGTAGGAATGCAGATGTTCATCAAAACAAACCATTCTGAGCTGCGACGCAACCAGTAACACACCTTCGTTTCTGTCAACAGGATCTTTGATTTTATATAACACTGGCAAATCAAGGTCTACATCACCACAAATAATGAATGTAGAACGATATTCAGTTCCATTATACTCCACCCCTTTAGCTGAGAGAACCCTGGGTTATGGAGGAATATTCAGCTCAGATGCGATCTGAAAGTGTCACTCAGGTCACTGAGACACAGTCTTTCCTGCTCCAGGCACTGCTCTGTCATGGCTGAAGGCTTCCCAGTTATATGCCATGCAATTCTGATGTTTTTTTTTTTTGCAAGTTTCTGAGTGATGTTCTTGAAATATTTTTGTTGTGTCTTGAAGACATTGTGTTTGGACTCGTATTGCGTGGACCACGCGTGAACAATAGGCCCAATATTTCGTATACGTTGCGGGTAATGAATCAGTAAATGATGTTTAGGCAGTAAATTCTTTTCTGGAAATAAGCTCTTGAACAGCCTGTGATGCTCAGCAAATAAGTGCTTTAAATAAACAGTAAGGCCCTCAGTTAAAGTGGGAGATAATACAGTTCATCAGAGGCACCAGGACCACTCACTGACTTGCATGGTTTGGCTTTCTTGTGGAGAATTATGTAGTATCCATGAATGCTGTCCTTCATTGTCCCGATGGCGAGCAGGTATGGGTGTGTGCTCTCTTCAGTGGCATCAAGGTGTTCTTTGTTAGTCCTTGTCTAAAGATAAAGCAAAGACAACAGAAAGTCAGCTCTCTATTTGCCTCTCTTTACGTTAGTTTTCCATAATACAAACAACCCCACTGGCAATATTTTGAGGCAGAAAACAGGTAGTGAGAGTTTAATACATGGACATGTCTAGATAATCTTATTCTGCATGCTAATAGTCAAACCTGCATCATCTGTTTCATCCTCCTTCACAGCTGATTCCGCAGAGTCAATCAGGTCCTGAAGGTCTGTGGAGAAGTGAAGGCCTTTGCTTTGTTGAATGACCTTCTGCATAAATGTAGTTGGCCATCTTTCCAGGAACTAAGCTGATGTCTTCTCACCAAAAATCAAAACAAAATCCTGCTCAATCTGTTAAAACAACCAAAACAAACACTATGTGTGTGTATGTGCCTTCCCTCAGAGACCCGATGTTCAGGTTCAGGTTTAAAGAAATTAAAATCTGTTGAATGAGTTTATTTTTCACTCAGGTGTGTGAGTTAAATACTTTTACAGCTCTAATGTATTATAGTATTGTATGTATATCCATTTACTTCACAAGGAATATTCTGGGTTTGATAGAAGTTCAGCTCAATCGACAGCATTTCTGGCATTGTTATTTCCCACAAAAATAAATTTTGACTTGTCCTTTAATACAAACAAACATCCAGGTTACAATGTAAGTGAATGGGGCCAAAAGTATAACCACAGGATGTAAGCAATAGGTCTGTTTATAGTTTGATACCTGTATGCTTATTCAATCTCTGCAGGTTTGTTTTTTTTGTCATGACTATATAACATTGTAGTCCCTAAAAAGACCATAAAATTATGATTTAACCAACTTTACATGTGAAATAATCTGATTTTTAAACGAAGAATTTATATAAGGCCTTTCGTAAAATTATAACATTCACATTTCTGCCTTTAAACCTCCAAACTCGGATCGCCAAAGACACGTTAATTCCTGGTGTGAACAAGGCCAGAGATTGTGTGGTCGCACAGTTACGCTTTCAGTTTTCAAAGGTGCATTTTAAAATATGTACTGCACATCTTCAGCTCTCTGTTGCTTTATTGCAGGGCTTTTATCACTCAGAAGAACAGTGTCATCAGCGCCATAGTCTGCAATCTCAGTGGAGCTTCCTTCACGTGACACTGCAGGGGTCTGGGCCAATTCTATTGAAAAAGGACTTTAAAAACGTTCAGTTGAGACTCATTTTTCTGAACTTGAGTAATGCACTACAGTTTAGATCAGGACTGTCACTATGGTAAAATAATTGTGATTACCCTCAGTTCTGAATGTGCTGAAGTCTGGCTATAAAGCATGGGCGTCAAATTGTAGCGTTAATTTTATTCACTTGTCCTTCATTTTAGGATCAATTAAATAAGCATTAAAGTTAATGACCTCGTGCAACATTCATGTGGAGGACTGAAACACTCAAACCATTTATTTAATCTGATTATTAAATATATTTATATCATTTAAATGAGTAATGTGAGTAATTTCTTAATATGAACTTTGTGTACTATATTTTAATAGATTTTAAGACATGTTTAGAATGTAATTGTCATATAAGAGAAACTTGTCGGTAACGTGGCTCTGTCTTGACGCTGATATGACGACATGAGAGACATGATATTCAGTGTGAAGAACATGTAATGAAAATTACAAACAAAAATTATACAACTCATACTTTAGCATTGGGTGAGTGAATAGTGTAGGATATAGTGTAAAGTAAAGTTGCTTGTTGTATAGCGAGAGCTCCGCAGTTCCTTATTATTCTGCAGTGCCTGATGATAATGCTAATCCTTATGATACTTGAACTGGGTAACTCTAGCTGAACTTTACCACCGTAGGTCCAGGGGGCGGAGCTTTGTGAACACGGGCAGGAATTGGGGCAGGATCAAGGAGAGTTTGGCTGTGTGTGTGTCGGTGTGTGAGTTTGGCTGTGTGTGTGTCGGTGTGTGAGTTTGGCTGTGTGTGTCGGTGTGTGAGTTTGGAGCTGTGTGTCGGTGTGTGAGTTTGGCTGTGTGTGTGTGTGTCGGTGTGTGAGTTTGGCTGTGTGTGTGTGTGTCGGTGTGTGAGTTTGGCTGTGTGTGTGTGTGTCGGTGTGTGAGTTTGG
>CM075007.1:29810473-29821075 GCA_037576675.1 Pangasius sanitwongsei | reverse complement strand
GAAAAACTCCCTGAGATGATATGAGGAAGAAACCTTGAGAGGAACCAGACTGAAGGGAACCCATCCTCATCTGGGTGACACGGATAGTGCGATTATAAATCATTACTCATCCACAGCTGTATACTGTAAAGTCACACAGTACTATTTGTGTTGAAATCATATTAAACATTAACTAAGCTGTTGTACTAACCAAATTCTAGGTTTGCCTGAATTAGCAGAAGATTTTAAGACAATGCTCATTCTTTACTTTAGTACAGTTCTACCCTGGTTAATACACAGGTAGGCACACAAGAACTATCCTTAATCAATAAACAAGGGTCAAAACCATGAAACAGGAAATACACAGAAACAAGACACGGGAAAAAGACCAGGCTTGGACAAAATCATGGATAAAAGACAGAACAGGTGCACACATTCAGGAAAAAAAAACAATGACAGGAAGAGGGGTGTGGCCAGGACCAAAACAGGTACTTGTCACCATGGAAACTGCAATGTTGACCTAGGTACAATTAAAAATGAAGCCTGGCTTATTGGTCTCAAATAAAAAGATAGAAAACCTACAACTGTCCTGAAATCAAAACTTCACAACATTTAGCACAATCCTGTACTATGAGTAACATGACATAAAATAAAATAAAATAAATAAATAAATCACTCCGATTGTAAAATATAAACTCCATTCCACTGATGAGGAGCAGAAACCTGCTGGGACCTGCACATTAACTACCCCATCATTTATCACAGTTTACAATATTATCACACTTTACTGTGCTTTAATACGGGCCCAGTGCAGGATATTGTTATCTTAACCTGGTGAAGGGAATTATGGGAATTAGGACACATCTCTGGTTTAATAATCATTGAATCTGATACTGTGGCTTTATATATCTTGGATCTACGCATGTCCTGATGTTGGATTATATGAAGTATATCAGAATATTTTATCTCAGGACTAAACATATTGTGATATATTTCATATAATCGATCATCAGGACATCAGGACATGCCTAGATCCAAGATATATAAAGCCACAGATTCAAGAATTATTAGCCCAGAGATGTGTCCTAACATTCCCACTCTAACAGCACGCTACAGTAAACCATAAACACTGGAGATAAACGATCTGATTATAGCTCGTGTACATGGATGAACATCGGCTTGTCATCAGATGATGGAGTATGAAGATAACGCAGAAGAGAACTGAGCAGATATAAAGCAAGGAGATACGCCAAAAATCTCCTATTATGATACTTATGATATTACAAATATTTGCACAATATATAATGTGTATCACAATATTTACACCAGATGTAGAGCTGCATTTTAAAAGAAGCTTGGAACCTCCATGGTTTATTTTTATTTCATTTCTTCAGTGGTTCTGTTTTTTTTTTTTAACTCTTTAGAATCAAGTTGAATTCCAGCGAAGTTGTGGGATACAAGGAAAATTTTAACATCAAATCTCTAAAAAGATGTCTTGATATATCTCATTTAAAAAATATTGCGCTATAATTTATCACTCTTTAAGTAGCTGCTGTAAGGCCACTGTGTAAAAGCACTCGATAAACCTGCTGTAATGAGTAACTACTGAAAAATTCCCAATCTGAACTTTCATGGAAAGTCAGAAATAAATCTGGACTTAAACAGCTACATCAAGGAATATCTCAGAGATATTATCACACTGTGTGGAAATATTCTTACATCATCTTACACATAATAAACGGATATCTTCTCAGCTGTATTTACATAAAACAGTATTTTGTTACTGTCTGTGAATTTGTTTCTAAAAAAACAAAAAGAAAAAAAAAACAAAGCAAAACAAACAAACAAAAAACATTATTTCTGAGATCCCACAAGGTTCAGTAATTGGGCCACTTTATTTTTTATTTATAAGGTATTTTTTATGAAGCCACTCTTGTGTCCATTATCTGTATAATTTGTTACTACTGACTTTATTATCTACTAGATTTTATCTTCTGCTCATCCAATACATGTGATGCATACTAGCACATCGTTTCAGCACAAGGTTTTTGTACAGAATGGAAGAGGGATTGTACACTCCTGAGCAAAAATAAATGCGCCCAAAATGGCAAAACATGAAGCTTTTAATGTCCTTAACAACAAATCATAGGTCAGGAAATGAGCAGGAGTGAAGCAGATAGATGAAGGAGCTCAGTTTGGGAGCTTTTCCCTCTGATTTCTGTAAATGTTTAAGTCTTGTGGCTCTTGATGAGCTGCATCAGGTGCAGCAGATAACCAAATAATCACTAATCCTTTAAGGAAAAAAAATCCCAAAGACATTTTTGGAAAAGTTTGTACACCCAGACACGTGTTAGTTTGAATTTTACATCAAACATTTTAATCATTATCATGATTTTACCTTTGCATACAAGAAGACTGTAGAAGTGAATTTTTTAAGAGCTCTCAGGAGTGCATCTGTTTGTTAAGAACAATAATTAAGAACAATGATTTGTTCTTAAAACCATTAAAAGCTTCATATTTGCCATTTTTTGCCCAGGAGTGTATAGGGAACTTTACTGTAGTACATTATTTAATTTGATGTATTTACTTTATTAGCTTTAATCTTTTTAACTCTCATTATATACTATTAGAAAGGCATGAAATATTAATTGGATGGTGTGGGAATGTCCTCAAATGACCTTCTGTAAAGTAAATTGATTTTGTTAGCGTTTGTGAAAAAAAATGCAATATCAAACGTTTATTAACTTAAAAAAAAAAAAAAAAAACTTTTAACATTTTTGGTATTCTTCTAGTGTTTGTATTTGTGACTTTATTTCTTAAAAAATAAACAAACATATATAAAAAAATCCTCAATATTATTTCTGTTATTTCTCAAGGTTCAGTTTTGTTAGCCTTAGTGAATTTTTTTCTAAATACATTAATAAAAAAAAATTAATAAAAAATATAAAATAAGCAAATACATACATACATATCCCACAAGGTTCAGTATTGGGGCCGCTTTTAATTATTTTCACATGAAGCCTCTTAGATACATTATTAATAAACTTGAAGTCAACTTCAACAGCAGGAAACATGTAACTTTGGAAAAATAAATAAAAGCCTGAAATCCTAATGTCCAATCAGGTTATTTTTCTCTTCATCGCTGATTTTTTTTGGTAAATCGCTCTACATCTTGTTTTATGACTTAAATCTGGGAGGTTAGTGTCACTGACATACAGAAGAAACTCTCTGAAAACTCTATTGTGATTTACTGCACAGTTGTTATTTCTCACACACACACACACACACACACACACACACACACTGATCTCGGGTTTCATGATGGAGTGTGCAGTTGCAGATAAGCGTCGTCTCCTCCACTCGGAGAAAGAGTGAAACTCATCCTATTCCTAATCCTCAAACTATGCTGGATATGTAGTCAATCACAAGCAGTGTGTGTGTGTGTGTGTGTGTGTGTGTGTGTGTGTGTGTGTGTGTAAAGTGAATCTGAGGGAACGCCAGGCTCCTGTCAGCTCAACTTTATCTCATCTCATCTCTCACGGCCGCTTGATTGGAAACATCGCCGTCGTCCAGAATAAGAAAACGAGATGAATTGTGTGTGTGTGAGAGAGTGTGTGTGTGTGTGTGTGTGTGTGTGTGTGTGTGTATGTGTGTGGGTGTGTGAAGACTTCATCACTCTGCACTAAACTTCAGAGAGGTGTGTCGGGAGTGTTCACGTGTTATTATTTAAATTAACTGTATGCTCTCACAATAATAAAAAATGAATCAATTAGTTTTCATACAGAGATTTTATGCTAATGAACTTTATGCTAATGAACTTTATGCTAATGAGTCCAGCAGAAAAGTTACTTAGTGTTGATATCAACACTACTAATGTTAATATATTGTTTATATAAATTAATCCCAGTAATATTAATAATGTAATATAATTAATATAATTAATAATATGAATAATGTGATAATGTGTAATAATATTAATTAAATAATGTCCAATAATATTAATTGAGTATTAATTAATTGTTATGAATATTACTTGAATTTAATAAAGCACTTAACAACAACAGCAACAACAACAACAACAATAACAACAACAACAACAACAACAATAATAATAATAATAATAATAATAATAATAATAATAATAAGAAGAAGAAGAAGAAGAAGAATAGGAATAATAAATGTTGATATTAATGAATATCAATAATTACTTCAAATGATTAATTAGCTATTTTTAATATGAATTGTATTTAATAAAGTGTTTAATCTTAAAAGTAATTGAAATTAATTAATACCATTACAATTGAGAATGATAATAATTAAGTATTATTTTAATCAATCAATTAATCAACCAATCAATCAATTAAATGATTAATTCTTCATTAATAATAATAATAATAATAATAATAATAATAATAATAATAATAATAAAATGCATATCAAAGTACAAAATAATGGAAAAAGAAATTTATTTTCTTTTTAAATCAGTAAAATAAAATGGAGGATTTAAATTAATTATAAAATGAACAGTTAATATTAATAAAAAGTTTTCTGTTTGTTCAGTGTATTAGCGCTGCGTAACTGTAGGAGTTTGTATGCTAATCCAGCGTATTAAATATTAAACACTACTGATTTAAATATATTATATATTCAGTAATACTTATGTGTGTAAAGCTGCTTGCTAATGCTAGCTGTTAGACCAGAGAATCCCAGGCTGCAGTTTAGTGTTTTACGGTAAATGTTTATACGGCGTGTGATAATGTAGAACCGGACCGACACCTTGTAGCCACGCCCACATTACATCACGTCATTACATCACGTCATTACATCACGTCATTACATCACACAGCTACCATCGGCTCAGGGGTAACCAGCGGCGTATTAAATAACGAGGATCAGCTGATGAATTACAATCAGTTCCTGTGACTCGAATTGCTCTTATGTACGTTAAACACTGTTTACTGGCTACTATAGAACTGTTCTACACCGTTCTATACATTTCTACACATTTCTACACCATTCTGCACATTTCTACACATTTCTACACTGTTCTACTCATTTCTATATGTTTCTACACGTTTCTACACATTTCTACACATTTCTACACTGTTCTGCACATTTCTACACCTTTCTACACATCTCTACACATTTCTACACCTTTCTACACAGTTCTACACATTTCTACATCGTTCTACACATTTCTACACATCGCTACACATTTCTACACCTTTCTACACATTTCTACACAGTTCTACTCATTTCTATACGTTTCTACACGTTTCTACTCATTTCTATACATTTCTACACCGTTTTACACATTTCTACACCATTCTACACATTTCTACACTGTTCTGCACATTTCTACACCATTCTAAACATTTCTACACTTCTGCACATTTCTACACCTTTCTACACATTTCTACACCTTTCTACACAGTTCTACACATTTCTACATCGTTCTACACCTTTCTATACATTTCTACACATCGCTACACATTTCTACACCTTTCTACACATTTCTACATCGTTCTACACATTTCTACACATTTCTACACAGTTCTACACATTTCTACATCGTTCTACACCTTTCTACACCTTTCTACACATTTCTACACATTCTACACCTTTCTACACATTTCTACACATCGCTACACATTTCTACACCTTTCTACACATTTCTACATCGTTCTACACATTTCTACACAGTTCTACACAGTTCTACACATTTCTACATCGTTCTACACCTTTCTACACATTTCTACACAGTTCTACACCATTCTACACATTTCTACACCATTCTACACATTCTACACATTTCTACATTGTTCCACACTGTTTCTACACTGCTCAACACCATTCCCCAACAATTCTATACATTTCTCCATTGGTTTACAAATTTCAAAATATTTCAACACTATTCAACACAATTCTACACCTTTGCACATCATTCTACCTCCATTCTACACATTTCTACTCTGTTATGTGCCTTTCTACACATCGCTACACTGATTGACATCATTCTACACCATTTTACACATTTCTACATCGTTCTGCAACCATTTTACACATTTATGCACCATTCTACTCTACACATTTTTACATGGTTCTACATATTTCTACATTGTTCTACAACATGTTACACATTTCTAGACTCTTCTACACCATTTATACTGTTTTAGACTACTCTACCATTCTCCACCATCCCACACTGTTCTACATCATTATACACCATTCTACACCATTCTATAACCATTATACATATTTTATCATCATTCCACAATGATTATGCACATTTTACACCATTCTACACAATTTCACATATTTCTACACAATTCTACTTGTTTGCTGCACTGTTTTAAACCATTCTACACATTTCTACACCATTCTACACATTTCTACACTGTTTTACACCATTTTATACATTTCTACACAAATAATTTTCTATACCAAAAATTATACACATTTCAATGCCATTCTACAACAATTCTGCACATTCCTCCATTGTTCTACACATTTCAGTATATTTCAACACTTTTCTACACAATTCTATATATTCGTACATCATTCTACAACCATTTTACACATTCTACTCTGTTCTACACCTTTATACACATTTCTACATCATTCTGCAACCATTTTACACCATTCCATACAATTCTACATCATTGTACACTACTCGGCATTTCTACACCATTCTACACATTTTACATTGTTCTACCTCCATTCTACATGTTTCTACTTCATTGTACAACATGTTACACATTTCTACACTCCTCTACACCATTCTACACTATTTTATACACCATTCTACACATTGCTACACCATTCTCCATCATTTCACACATTTTTACACCTTTCTACATCCTTCTACAACATGACATTTCTGCACTGTTTTACACCATTCTATACTATTTTATACATTTCTACACTGTTTTAAACTACACATTTCTACTCCATTCTATACCATTGTATATTTCATATTTTATATTTCTTCACTGTTCTACAATTGTACCCATTTCTACAATGTTCTATACCATTCTACATATTTATTCTCCTTTTTATATATTTCTACACAGTTGTGCAATCATTCAACATGTTTCTACAGCATTGCACATCTATTCTACAGATTTCTACATTGTTCTACACCATTCTACACATTTCTGCACCATATTAAACATTGTTCTACAACCAATGTACATGTTTCTGCAGCATTATACTTTTTTTTTTTTTTTTTTTTTTTTTTTTTTACAGATTTCTACCTCATTCTAGAATCATTCTACAAATTTCTACACTGTTGTACACGTTTACACTGTTCTACAACTATTCTGGACCATTCTACACAGTTCTACATCATTCAAACAACCATTCTACATATTTCTACAGTGTTCTACACAATCGTACAACTGGTCTGCATTGGTCTACACCATTCTACATGTTTCTACATTGTTCTACCCTTTTCTACAACCATTTTACACCATTCTACATGTTACTACAACATTCTATGCTGTTCTACACTTTTCTATAACCATTTTACATCATTCTAAACTGTTCTACATGTTTCTACATTGTTCTACCCTGTTTTAATATATACAAAGGGTGACACAATTAGTGTACAGATAAACACAAAGACAAAATACACAATTTGAACACACACACATACAGAAATACAGATGGACTCAATACAGGTGCACATACTCACACACACATAAGACACAAACACACACAGACAAAACATATTTGAACACACACACAAACACACAGTAGTACAAAGTTATATAGTATAAGACACACTTAGACTCGTTTGTAAGTTTACACACACACACACACACACACACACACCTGGGTGTGTGCCAGCATATGACTCCACCCACTCAGAGTATCTCTAGTCTCTCAGGGCCTTTCATCTGTCCAGCCGTCCCGCTGTCCATCACACACACTCATCACACACTCGCAGATAACACTGCACTCTACAGAGCCGCATTGTCCACTGGACCTCCAGGTGTGTGTGGGAGTGCGCGCACACACACACACACACACAGCTGCAGTCGGGCCTGAAAGTCCCAGCGCATTTCCATGTCAGGTTTTTGTTTTATTCAACTAATATGCTAACTGTTTTAGAGGTTAATGCTGTGAGAACTCTGTTGCTAGGCAAGTGGAAATATGTACACAGAACATAAGCTAGGTAAAGACTGAGAATAACAGTTTAGATCACTAATAAAAAGCTGTGTATAGGCACAGAAACATCCGAAACCTCAGACGTGTTCATACATTTCTGATAAAATACTCAGAAAAAATACATTTACACTTTAATTACACTTAGCATTAAATGCTAACAGAAACTTCCACATGGTCAGCTTATCAGTAAAGCTAGCTAGCTTGCTATTAAATGGGCTAAAAGTAGGAGCTATAATTTACTGTAAAGTATGTTAGCAAAAGTTAAATAGCCATCTATAGATATAAATAGCGAGCTGATTAGCATTACACTGACAGGCTTAGCATAAATAATGAAATACCTAGCTCGGTAGTTAGATGCTTTCAGTCTATTAAATAAAATAAGGTAAATAAGATGTTGTTTACTGATAGTGTTTTCAAAAACTCTCAAGACTTCTCAAGGATTTTCTTAAGGACTACATCAGGAGAACCTCCACAATGAAGGCATGTCAACACTTCGTCATAACTCATACATTTTAAGCTATCAAAAGCCTCTCAACATGCATGTGGAAACTTTTCAGAAGTGGTATGAACACACACAAAGCAGCAGGTATCCATCCCATAATTTCCTCCCATAGAGTTGACTAGGACAGGTTAAAAACAGGGCAGAGAGATATAACTAAAAATAACTAGAATAAACAAGAATTATGATAAGATGTTGGACATCTTATCACAATATGATGAATGAATATTGGAACATGGCTTATAGAAGTTAATATTGTATATCACACACACACACACACACACACACACACACCGGTATGAGCAGCTGGTCTCCGCCTCCATTTAGGGACAAATGAAGTGAAAATGTGAAATGTGGAAAGATTTCGTTTAAAAAATGAACGTGTTGCTTTAGTCATTTGGTCTGTGTTTATTAAACACTCCTTTCCGTGTGTGTGTGTGTGTGTGTGTGTGTGTGTGGCTTTCGGACCGAGTGAACCGAGTGTGTGACGACACCCATCGCCTGCAGCGTTACCTCAAATTCCAACTGTGACCCCTTTAATGTCTCGACCTGCCAATTACGTCTTAGACCTGGAGCTAGACACACACACACACACACACACACACACACACACACTTTTAAAGTAGTTCTTGTCTGGAAATGTCATTTTAAGTCTTTGAGCATTGACTTAATGCTGATTAAATGATTAAATGTTGAAATCTTAATGGATCAGTGTGTGAAAAATATTTCACTCTGTTCATTTAGGGTTCAGTTTTAAAGCCAGAGGTGGGAGTCTTAATCCTGTGGGCGTGTCTCTGTGAACGGATGCCATCAGTTTGAGTATTTAAAAAAAAAAATTCCTGTCTCAAATAACACAGCTCAAAAAATGTAGCTAATGACTGGTAATGTTACTATAATTCAAGGTAACTAGCATCATGGCAGCATGACAATGTTTACATAGTTCCTGTTTACATCATTACACATGAATGTGAAACTTACTAGCTGCTATGAGAGCTAACTCATCACAATGGCAGTGTTTAATGGGATTTCACTGACTTTCTTTCCAGCCTCGGCTGTTTGGTGCCATGGGTCATTATTTTACTTTTTTTTGTTTAAGCTATGAGGGATGACTATTTGACTTATTTAAACAATATTTCATGCCCCAATGTATCATTTCGCTTTTGGGTTATTGGCTAGCTGAAGTAGAGAGACCGTACCTACACACAACACTGCTGCAGTTATAACGATTCTTCAGGAGGTTCCTGTGCCTAGATACCATTGCTGTCATGATTGGACTTGATTCAATCATTTTAATTCAATCACTGTGTAGTAACTATCTCCAGAGCATCCCCTGGCCACTCCTCCTTAACTCATTGGAGCTTTCCACCTGGCCCCACCCCTGATCTTTCTAGAGCATTCCACATGGCCCTGCCATTGATCTCTCTGGAGCACTACCTGGCCCCACCCTCTTGATTTTCTAGAGAACCCATCCTCTAAGACTCTTTAGAGTCATCCACCTGACTCTGTAGAGTCATCCATCCTCCTTAGATATATGTACTCATCCACTTACCCTACCCCTGATCTCTCTGGAGCCCCACCTGCCCACTTGGTTTCTAGAGACATCCAATTGAACCTGTCCTCTCCGAGTGTTTTGCGTCATCCGTCTTAGCACCTGGCCCCACCTCTTTAGCTCTCTGGACGTATCCACATGGTCCTACCTCTGATCTCTCTCTAGCATCCACCTGGCCCCACCCCTGATTTCTCTTAATCATACACCTGGCCCCACCCCTGATCACTCTTGATCATACGCCTGGCCCCACCCCGATGTCTCTTGATCATACACCTGGTCCCACCCCTGATGTCTCTTGATCATACACCTGGTCCCACCCCTGATGTCTCTTGATCATACGCCTGGCCCCACCCCGATGTCTCTTGATCATACACCTGGTCCCACCCCTGATGTCTCTTGATCA
>CM075007.1:29776524-29787454 GCA_037576675.1 Pangasius sanitwongsei | reverse complement strand
AAACACTGAGACTGTGTCTGAGCCCCGAACACTAAGTGGAAGGCTGTTCCATAACTGTGGGGCTTTGCAAGAGAAAGAGAAATAAATCTTTCATTGTTGGCTGCTGCTTAGCTTTTATTTATTTATTTATTTATTTATTTACCGCTGTCTCAGGTCTGGCCTCACGATCAGAGACGAGGATGATCTGGGGAAGGAATTTCACCTAAATATCTGAAGTTATTTTGAATTTATATTATTTTCCACCTGAATCTGAATGGACAGAACATTATTACACCTCTATATTGTGTGTATTTTATAAAATATTGAAATTATAAATGTGAAGAAATAGAGTTTCTGAGTGCTGGTAATTTATTAATGTGTAATGTGTATTAATGTGTATTAATGTATTTTATTAATGTGTAAGATGACAGTAAGAGGTGACTTTTAGCCTTAACAGCTATTTTCAGCTCATTTTTTGTTTAAAAATAAAATGCTGAATCATTAACTAATAGATGAATCTGAAATTCTGAAAAAAAACAAGAATTGTTTTCTTTAATTGTATTTGTAGTGTAATTAAACCATGATTCATTAAATTTATTTTTATTTAGAGCACCCATAAACAAAATACAGGTATTTTCAGACCCCAGAAATGACAAAGTAATGAGTTTGTCGTCTTTATTTCCTTTTCCTCCACCGGAGAACTGATCGGTTCCAGCTGTGGCCACTAGAGGGCAGTCAGAGTGTTTCCTACAGCCAGGTCAGTGTGTGTGTGTGTGTGTGTGTGTGTGTGTGTGTGTGTGTGTGTGTGTGTGTGTGACTCAGAGCTCCTCATTGGTTTGGGGTTCAACTCACTTCATTTCACAAACACACTTAGAAATAAATCTTCTGTTGAACTCACCTCAGTTTACAACTTTATAAAAGTCCAGTATCATCTATTTACACCACAACGCTGCTGATTTCTGCACTCTGATTGGTCAGAAGGTGTTGATTAATTCTCTATAACAGCAGCTCTGACAGTAGCGCAGGTTTATATTAATGTGCTCGTTCTAATACGTTATCGTTTCTATAGCAACAGCTCATTCACAGGGACGTGTCCAGCAGACGATCTGCTAATAATAAAGAGTAAAAATGTGTGTAATTGTTGATATGGTGAAGTTTTCTGTAAGGAGAAGTTTATTTAACACTGAGGGAAGGAGTCTCCAGTGTCAGCGTTTTGTAACAGTCAGAGGTAAAGCTGTAAGTTCGAGTGCAGTACATATCTCCACAGATAGTTTCACTCAGTTCAATAAAAGGGTTGGAAGAATAAGACGTCTTTGAGCAGCTGATGACGGAGGTGTAGGGGTTAAAAAGTCAGCATTCATACAGCCATGGCTGTTTTACTAAAAACAAAATACAAAAAGTGGAAAAGGCCACATTAGTCACTTGAAATGTTTTCTGAAAAGCTGTTTGTTTGATCAATACCACCTGCCTTTAGAAAATTGTGTATGCTACCGTAATGCTGTTTTTTCTACATCTCTAAGTATGTGGATGGCAAAATGAAACCTTTTATTCTTTTTTCTTTAATAACCAGCCCTGGCTATGACTCATACTGAACTGCGTGAGAAATGTTCTTTACTGCGTTATTGCAGACAGTACTCACTTTAACACACATTATGTTCTTTATTAAACCATAATGTATGTAATTACCTTATCTGTAATAACGATTACTGGGTCTCATTTCTAAACATGCCCAGACAATCAAAAGCCTCTTGCAAATATGGAAAACGTTTTGGCCACAATTTACACGTCTATACAGTCTCTTCCCATCTCAGGACTTTATATAAGAAATTTAAATTAGACTGCTCCTTTTCTGGGGAAAAAATCTAGCCCTTTTCAATTTTACTCTCTTTTCTGGAGTTTTTATCTATATTGTAAAAGAGAAAAACATAAACTGTGTGTGTTAGTGCAGTGAATAGAGAAACGTGTAAAGACAATATATTCGTAACTTTACTTTAATGACTGACTTTGAAAACAGAATAGCCATCCTTTTTTCCCTTCAAAAGGTTTCCTAAACATTCAGTAGTTTTCCAGGTCTGGAAATGAGAGCCCTTTCATTCCAGGTTTTCCGAGACCTGTCCAGCAGCCGCAATTATTTCAGTCATTCTCAAAATAATGATGTCTCAAAACTCCTGAGTAGTTTCTGCAACCACAGAAGCAGTTGTGGAGGAAAAGGGTTGGTGTCGCACTGAGGTTAGTGTTTGCACCTTAGCAACATTAAGAGGAAATAGTTTTGTGTAATAAAGTTATCTAATTATTAACGTTCTTAGTCAGACATCACACTAACTTTTCATTAAAATAGATGGTGAGTTTTGCATTCTTGAGGAACTCCTTATAGATTTCATGTTTCAAAACATCTACAAGCAGAACCCCTTTAAAAAGGTTTATCCATTAACCAACCAAAATCTAAAGAGCCCTTAAATATCCCTCACACAGACGGCTGAGCTCTTCCTCCTCCCGAATTTGCTTTGTGTTGCTACGGCTGCCAATTTTTGCAGTTTGATGGCTGTTTCCAGCTCAAAAAGAACAAAATGTTTCAGGTCAAACTTAAAGAACATCAAATAGCCTTCTGAGAAAAATAAACAAACCTGTGTGGTCTGTTGTGGATGGAAAATTATCATGAGGTCACGAGACGACAATACGGAGGATGAAATGGTTTAATAAATAACATAAAATGGGTCAAAGTCTGCAATAATGGAATAAAGAACATTTCCCAAACAGGTCGTCAGTATGAGTCATACCCAGCGCTGGCTATTAAAGAAAAGGAAAAAGAAAAAGGAAGTTGTTTTTATTTTTTGCCATACACATCATCTTATTTGCTGTGTACAGATGTATTACAGTGGATTTTTTGTGGAACAAGATACAACAGCAACAGCAAAGGACAAAGGAGCTACACTTATAAAGTAGAAGCTGGGGCTGATTTCTTTCTAGCCCAAATTGTAGATCCATGAATTTAGTACCAACCGAGATGTTTTGCCAGTAAACAGCTTAACAGTAACAAACTAGAATAATCCATGATCATAATCAACATTAACAGGAGAGAACTGAAACCAGGAAACAAAGTACTACAAAGTAGACAAACTAATAAATGATCTAACACAGAACAGGTGAACACAATCAAGGAACAAACAAATGACACAACATGTGGGCGGAGACAAAAGCAACCAAATCATAAGCACAAGGTGCTTGTTGTTACACACTGTCATGTCAGGCGATTACACATTATATACTTATACTATGCACTACAACTATGTACTCCTTTTGTGAAGAAAAGTACATACTTTTGAGTGTGTAGCAAAAAACTATGTGAGTACTAGGAGGTACTAACTAACTAACACGTCATGTACCGGAAGAGAGCGTTGTTGCCTAGTTACGCACACCATCACCGTAAACAACCTCCTCGTCGCATTTCAGCTTTTCTTCATTCATTATTCCTGATATCATTGATACTATATCATTTAATTTACCATTCCCTTGATTTATTTTTCACTCGTCCACCATGTTTGCAGGCGGAATTCATCAAAATCATCACAAACCTCCTCCTGCCTCGCAAGTGCAAGGAGTTGTGGGTAATATTATCTGTAAAAGTGTCTACGGATCCACACCTCCAGAAATAGTCGACCATCCGAGTAGCTTTGGGATCCTCATTTCAACATACTACGATTTGGGACGCGATAATTCTAATCTCGGATACTATTTAGTATGGATAGTAGGTGAATTGAGACGCAGCAGTGGTGTCCATCGAGGCTGATTTATTCAAGCCTGCTTCACCAATGCATCCATAACATTCATCCGCAGCAGCAGCGACTGAGAAGGAAATCCAATAGCGATGATCAGGGTTGCCAGATTTCAGCAAAATTAGTCCTATCCTGAAAAAGTTCTGGAAAAGGGAGAAAGATTTCTCTTTGTTTACTCTGAGTATGTATAGAAAACAAGTTCACTGTGGTGCGCACGCATTTCTGATTTGCAATATCTGCAACTTGCACTTATACTTTGTCTTTTCTTGTGGAAATTGATTAGATTTATTTCCTGGCAGCGGTTATAATCATGAACCTTGTGGATTAATTTTTACTGATAATTTTTTGCTTCCAAAATACTTTTAGGGAAAATGCTGGAAATAAATAGAATACAATTTACACAACAGGAGAAAAGACAGAACTGCTCTTTGATTTGAAGGTCAGAGCTGGCTCTTCTCAACCATGCTTTCTATTCAAGAGACACAACATGATTAGAAAAATTAGGAAGCATGGATGTTGCTGCTTATCTGCCTTTCGGTGTGTGTAGCTGGTGTGTAACGCAGTGCCGCTACCTATATCTGTATCTGTGTGTGTTTACATACATGAAGAACAGGATACAAGTACACGTATATTTTAATGTGGGAAACCAAATAATCCTCATCAAAGCACAGCATCAGAAAGCGCAAATCCATGATCACAACAAAAGGATGGAAATAATCAGAAAACTGAACACAGGCTGAGTAACACAGATACATGGACAAGACCTCACCAAGACGTAATCACACAGGAAGGAAAAAAATAGGCAAATTAATGATGAACAAACAGCTGGCCACAATCAAGTAACATGCTAATGACAAAATAGGGGCGGAGACAGGGCCAGGAAGTAAAACCTGTAAAACGTATCATAATAAGAGTCTAAGCAGAGCGTGTCATGCTGGGAAATGTGTCCTGCACTGAGGAGATTCATGACATTTACATATTTGGATTTAAATCAGAAATGGGTGTGGTCTAGAGTGCAAGAGGTTTTTTTTCCCCAAAATTATATCAACAAATAGCAATTTACAGAATTGAAGCTAATGCGACTCAGTAAGCTCATAAACAACACAGTCTTTCCTAAATCAGAAAACTGATGTTTGTGTGATGGACTGAACTGGAAAACAACCAAGAAATCTAAAAAATCAAGTTTTTCTGAGAATAATAATATACTTTGAAATTTCTACTTTAACAAAACATAAAAACATAAACTGTCTGCTTGCATAAAGATGTCTAAAACCCCGCTAGGAAAGTGATATTTCCTCATGAGTTGATCAGGCTTTTGGAGAGTAAAACCCCATAAACATGAGAACAGAATGAATTCTTGCTGTGAGATGAGCAGACAAAATGTGTGTGATGCCCCTGCTCTGAAAAAATAATAACTCCTAATCCTAGAAGTGCCTCTCTTAATCACATCTGTATTTCTATTCATTTCTAACACATTACCTCTTCAATCTGAATAATGAAATAATGTTGAGTTACAGGTCTTGTGTGTCTGTGTACTAGTTTTATAGCTACAATGAGACCTCGTATAAAACTATAAAGCTCAACCAGAATACTGACACAGAGTTAGAGAAAGTTGAGCATGAATTCAGTAAAATATCAAGAGAAATGAAAAAGAATGAGAAGGAAATAAATGCACAGAGCATCACTTGGTGTAGTAGCCTGTATCGCCACTGTACAGTAAGCACAGTGTGTGTGTGTGTGTGTGTGACTCAGAAATAAGGAAGGAAAGAGAAATCAGGATGGAATTAACGGAATAGGATTTCATTTAACTCCTAATTCTTGACTCTTGTCATTTGAGCCTGTGAGATCGAGGCCACCGACACTCGATTAGTACAAATTCAATATATTAGTGTGTATAGATTACAGTGTCAGGGCTGTTTAAGCCAGAGGTACTGTTAGAGCTGGGAGGTTAAAGTGAAATCGAGCAAACACATACGAGAGTGGTGTGGTCAAATACACACCGATAATCATATAGAGACTCATTTCTGCAACGAAATCAACACAAACACCATCAACTGACTGAGCGGGAAGTCTTTCACCTAAAGCTACACCTGATCTTGGCATAGCATGAACCAAAGAGGTTTTATTCCAATAAAAATAACATAGCAATATAAAAAGTACAACATACACACATCATAATTATAGTAACAGTAAAATTGTCACGTCAGCACCAGTTTCACCCGTGGAGCCCGTTTCCCAAGCTTCACCAAGACCTCGCAATATGGCTGCCTTGGACTTCATTTCCCATCAGCCTCACAGGCTACAGCCAGATCACATGACCACGTCACGTGCTCTTGCCTGTCTGATTACAGTCACCTGTTCTGTGTGTCGCTTTGATTAGTGTTTTGTATTTAGGTTCTGAGGGTTCTTTGTTTCAAGCGTTTGCTGTGTGTTGTGTGTGTGTCATGCTGTGTTCTTCATGTTCTCGTTTTGCTCATTTTATGAATCTTGTTTTGACTTCATTAGTTTCCTTTTTCTGTTATTAAATAAAAAGCCTGCACTTGCATCCATCTCCATCACTGTGGGACTGACCCATTACAAACAGACAGGGTGGCAAACTATAACTGTTTAATATCCAGATGTTTCTTACAACCACAAATGTTCTTCTGTTCCATTTTAATAAGAAAATAAAACATACTTAGTACTTAATAAGTAGGAATTATAATTATATAACTTAATTACACCACCTCCTGATAGCCTCAGTGGTATGTTCCACTCGTCACAGTATAAAATGCTAGTTTCAAAATAAGGAGGGTGAAGGCTAACACGTGCGTCCTCAGAGACACGTGAAACCAGCAACAACTTTTTGAACTGCTGCTCATGCTGTGTCACAGTGCAGCATAACACACTCAGAGGAAAACGCTATCAACCCTCTTCCACATACATGAGCTCACACAAGGCCACGATTGCCTAGTGTCACTCTGATTGACAGGTGAAAGTGAGTATGCCCCTCCCACTCAGACAGCATGGTCAGTTATGCACTCTTGGCCTCCTGGGATCCGGAATTGTCAGGATTCGATCTCGCAGTCTTCCGAACTCCTCTGTCCTGAAGATGTCGGAAAACTTAAAGTTACAGCTTTACCTCTGACTGTTACAGAGCGCTGACACTGGAGACTCCTTCCATCGATGTTGAATAAACATCTCTTCACAGATCAATGATTACCCATGTTTATAACTCTGTTAATTATCAGTGGAGCGTGTGCTGTAGACGTCCCTGTGAATGAGCTGTTACTATAGAAACACTACTGCCAGGGCTGCTGTTCTAGAAAACTAATCAACACCTTCTGACCAATCACACTCCAGAACTCAAGGGGAAGATAATATTTTTGATAATATTGAGTTTTTGTAACTGAATGTGTAAATGTGTGTGTGAATGTGAAGCTCTGTCTATTAACGAACCCCTTTATTTTTATTGGAATGTAATTTATCTGTCTTTTGTACTCACTTATCATTTCTCCTCCACAGTCGTCTCTGGTTTGTGTTGTCCTCTTCCTCCGTCTCTCTCTCTCTCTCTCTCTGTCCCGCTGTGTGTACAAATCCACTCGCTCTCACAAACCCAGGTTTTGTGTTAGAATTAAAAAAACGCCTCCCCAGAGCCGTGCTGATAAAAATGTTTTTTCTGCAGAAGACAGTTGTTTAAAAAACCCTATGGATTATCCATGTGTAATAATAACACCATATCTGATTTATTATTCAACATGTTTATGTTTATTTTCCGTTTAAAAAGGAGGTTAATTAGTTTGAGAAGTGGGCGTGGCTAATATCCGCTCTCTGTGGAAGAGCTGAATGAATCATTACACATGAGTAAGCATTCAGATTGATTTTTGTTTTCTCTGCTCTGTTAATTTGTTCATGAATTAATTAGCGATTAACTTCGCCAAAGAAAAACAGCAACGTTGCATTCAAATGATTCAACCAGCTCAGGCAGAACAAACCCGAACATTACAAACACACTGCCTACCGAAATACTGCATTTATTTACAAAAATACTAGACTTATTTGTGAACAAATATTAGACTTATTTACAAAATACTGGATTTCTAAAATGCTGGATTTATTTACCAATAAAAATGAACAAATACTGTATTAATAGTATTGAGTCCATGGACGCACACTGTCACACTGAAGCTGGAAGTAAAATTCTTCACGCTTTCTCGAACCTTCTTCAGCCTCGTTTGACCCTCAGAACTGCAGCAGCTCTTTTAATCGTGTAACCGTAATAGTATTTATTAGTGTTTAACTATAACTCCAGCAGAAAGGTCACTCGATGACATTTATAAATTTGTTTTTAACCCAAACACAGAAAATAAATGAAACAAAACGTGACAGAAAGTTGCAGCAGTTGAGTTTCCATCGTCTCAACTTGACATTTCTGCTTAATTATGTTTTTAAAATGTCACTGAAAATTGAGTAATGCGTCATCATGTTTCCAACTGCGGGGACTGAGACATCGCTAAACTACCGACACACACATTAACAAACGAACGCCAGAGCACCAGTTCATTAGGAAACGTTATATTGCCTTAATTTCCTTCTTCGTTTAACGCTGTGTTATTGAGATCACCTGATAAAGCCATGATGTTTCTCCCAGTTAATTGAATAATAATTTAATCAGAGGATTGTGAGGAATCGAATAACTACACACTCAGGTCTGATCTAATCTGATTACAGCAACACACCCAGTCTAATCTCATTACTGTGTCGAGTTGTTATCAGATCTCCCGTTTCCAACAGACCGAACTTTCCATTGTGAAGGGAAACAAGATGACATCAAAACAGGATTATTTTCACAGTAATATTTAATGTATGAAACAAACTAGTTAGTCTTAGCAAGCTAGCTATATTAGCTCTTTGATTTGAGTTGATACAGAAGCTAATTCTATTAAATAAAGATGTTTGCTTCCTCCAAATGTTTAAAATAAATAAATCTTACCCTTTGTTCACATTAGCTAGCATCACATTTTGTTGCTTGTAGGTGTGGCCTGTCTGTTTTTTTTTTCTCTGATGAAGAAATAGTATACACTATACACTACAGTCAATCTATATGCATTACTGTCTTACCTTTGGGTCTTAATCAGGAAATTAAGCCAAAAGTTATGTCTCTGGTATTCAGAGTCGGCTTAATGCAGCTGCTTAAGCAGATTTTCTGAGCTCCACATTCAGATTATTAAAATCACCTGTGTGTAGTTCACACCTCTGAGATTGCCAGATGTTTCTCAGGTAGAAGCGTCTGAGACAGAGTTCTTCAACAGTGTCTAGACCACTGCCTTTAAACACAAAAAATAACAGGAATAAGTTAGAAGGAAGCTGTTTTTTTCTTTGCTGTTTTCCTGTAAAGAAAACATGTCCACAGTGTGAAGGATAAGCTGACCGAGTGGTCATCTGCTACGCTTACAGAGAAACTTTAACTTTATTCATCACTTTATCTATTAGAAATTCACTCCTTAAGATAAGCCATGTTTCTGATTAATATGCGTCTCCTCTGACTCCAACTTCTTGAGGACTTTAAAGAGATGATATTATTAATTAATTAATTAATCCTGCTCCTCACTCGAGCCAGTATCACGTAAAAAAACATGTGCTTAAGTTCATGATCAGAATCCAGAATAACCGAGACACGCTTCTATTTTAACTTCACCCCCATGTGCATAACGTGGCAAGTTAACCGTAACTGTAGGGATTGTCAGTAAACAGGCTTTGGGAATGTGGGTAAAGCGTTTGGGTCTTGTGGTGTTGGTGTTTGTTGAGCTGTACACGTTTCTCTGTGATTTGTTAAATGACGTTCAGGATTGAAGAGAATCAGTCAGAGCTCACTGGAGATTGCTCTCAGCTCTAAGATGTTCTGTAATTGTTTTATTGTTTTCTCAGCGTCTCTCTTGAGAGGATGCGTTGTTCCTGATCAGGGAAAGCAGGAGTGTGTGAAAGCAGGAGTGTGTGAAAGCACTGTGGATGCTGCTTGAGTGTGTTGACTGGGTTGAATATGAATGTGTGCTGAATGAAACGCAGGCCTCTCGATGCCTGTTGAGGTTTATTTGATTTGAGCTCATCACTGTTTAGCGTTTTAGTCAGATATGAAGACGAGACCGGGGGGCGACGAGAGCGCTAATGAGTTTTGGGAATTCTTTCATAGACTAAACAGCTCTGTTTGCTTTGTTCGTATTTAATTATCATTTCAGAAATTGCACTACCTCCTATAAAAATATAGTCACACTGTGATTAACTGGCGTCCCATCCAGGGTGTAAGCACGCCTCACACACAGTGCTCCCAGGATAGACTCCGGATCCACCGCCTTACTGAAGACCAATGACTGAATATTGTCATAAGACACTATAATATAATATATATATAAAAATGTTTTCACACAAGGGTATTGTTGTGATGTTGTTACAGTAAAATACTTAGTGACATGGTAGTGTGATGAAATGGAGTTACTGTTACCACCCTGAAGCTGATTGTTGTTGTTTTTTCGGCTGCTCCCATTAGGGGTCGCCACAGCGGATCATTGGTCGGCATATTTGATTAGGCACGGTTTTTACACTGGATTCCCTTCCTGATGCAACCCTCCCCAATTTTTTTATTTTGGGACCGGCACTGGAAGTGCACTTGTCTTGTGCCGCCACTGGGGTTGGTTCCCTGGTCGGGAATCGAACCCTACCCACTAGTCCTCCAGGGATCATTTTCCTGTTATTATAACAGCACATCACCAAGTGTTTTATTCCTCTTATACCACAGAAATTTACCAATGATTATTATTGTTATTTATTTTAAAAAATCAACACATATTTTTTTTATCCATTTGTAGTTACATTGATTTTGTGGAGACAAAGTTAGTTTCTGTTCTCACTTATGTTATAGCAGCTATAAATAGTTGTTCCCTCACCAGCCTCTCTTCTTCACTTGAAGTTAATTAACCACAAAAACACAGCTTGTCATGTTACTGAGGAACCACAAAGCAGCTAAAGATTGGAAAACCTCTCCAGGTTACGCATGTAACCATGGTTCCCCGAAGGGAACGAGGCGCTGCGTCGAAACGCTATGGGAAAGCCTTCAGCGTGACCGCTCTCTGAATCACATGTGTAATCAGTCCAATGGATGGGCGAGACGTCACGGGCGGGGTGACGTAGCGACCCGGAAGCAT
>CM075007.1:29741032-29762410 GCA_037576675.1 Pangasius sanitwongsei | reverse complement strand
AGAAGATAGGGATAGGTGGAGAGTGATGATTCGCTGTGGCGACCCCTGAAGGGAAAAGCCGAAAGAAGAAGAAGAACTCAAACTGACAATCACTTACAAATGAGCAATCATACACATAACACGTTATTTTAACTGACTAGTTCGTCTTGAACACTATTCCAATGATGTGGCAAGTGATTTACAAAGAACAACCACATTAAGAATAATTCCTAATACAATTTTAATCAACTTTAAAACGTGTGTAAATTGCATGTTCATGACATGTTAGTTTTGTTCATCTGAAATCCCTATAAATCTGCTCGCTGTAGAAGCTTCCAGAAAAAACAGCTTTCAGTAAAAGCCTCGGTCAGTGAATCTTTGGGGTATTTTTGTGTCTTTTTGATTTGTAATGAATAAAATGGAGATGATGTCATGCAGGGACACATCGCCGCCGTCCTGGCTCCACAGGTCTCCATGGCAACGCCGGTTCTGCCAATCCAGTGGTAATTGCTTTCAAACGGATGCATACTTTTACCAAATTAACCTTTATCAAGCGCTGGAGATGGATTAATCTTCCGCTGGGTGACTGTTAGTGTGACTCTGCACAGTCATTGTGATTTATAGTGGAGGTGATGAGGTTTTCGTCCCTCCTCACTGTGTTTTTATTCCTGTCGCAGTCATTCATAAGATATGTGTTTTATCATTTTAAAAACTCCACAGCATGCCACATACACATTTATTGGAAATATATAGTCTCAAATTTAGGCCATGGCTCCAGGGGAGTGTCCCAGTAACCCTAATCCAGGCAAGGTTCGAGAACTCAGCAGGTTGGTTGAAATGTGAAAGCTGTTTCGTGCTCGAGGTTTAACATGTCACATTACTTTCTGTTTCAATTTTGGTGATGTTGGGGCTGTCATGATAGTAGAGGCTCCAGTAGAGGAGCTGGAACTGCTAAAAAAATGTTCTTATACGAGAAGGGCTCCTTGTTTGCAGGTATTCCTGCATGATGACATGACATGCATCCAAAAAGTGCCATTTCAGTGTTGGTACCAAATGTAAATAATAAAACACAGCAAAAGCATGACCCTAGTACCTATCATGTGTGCACAAAGTGATGTGAAGTGAACAAATTCTTCCATGTGAAATCAAGCACCTCCCCAAAAAAAGCCACCTGCCGGGGTGCAGTTGTTGTAATTTGAAATGCATTCGACCCCCAGCTATAATCATTTGGCAAAAAAGTGAGCTTTAACATGAATTTAAAGAGGATGGTGAATAGGTGCATAATTAAAATTAATTAACTGGGAAACTGAGATAGTTTAATGTGAACAAATGGACTGCTAATAAATCCATGTTCCTGCAGAAGACTGTGTGGCCTGCAGAAAAGTAAAACACTGCAGTTTCTCTGTTCTGAACATGAAGGGTGCTGAGATTATCTGTGTGTACACACCACATGTGCAAAAAAGCCTCAGCTGCCAATTTTACTGCATCAAAACACCATTTAGTCAGCTTCTGATGTGAAATTACTTCTTTTCATTCACACATCTCTCTCTCTCTCTCTCTCCCTCTCTCTTCCATAGTGCTCCTTCCCCTGCTGTAGCCAGGGGAGTCAGCAATGATAGTTACATAATACATAAGTAAACTAAATCTAAATTCCACTTTAAAACTTTAAATGTCCAAACTACTCTTCTGTACTTGTGTGAATTGACCCAGAGAGAACAAAGACATTAAGCGTTGCTGCTGCTGTTGGTAGTTTTTTGCTGCAGTCTCTGGTGGGAAGATGGTGGCTGTGATGAGTCTTTTCACATGATGAAGGTGTGGAGATTTCATCAACAGGACATACATTTACATTAAGGTACAACGAGGTTGGCATTGGACCAACATTTGTGTTCAAACTGGACAAACATTTCTTTATCTTACTTCTATTTATTCTCTTGTAAGCATCCAGTGACCATCAGGCATTGTTTGTATACATACATATATATATAAATAAATAAAATCAGCTTCAATTCAAGGGCATTTACAACTAACTTGAGTGAATGGTGTAGGAATTACAGCACTTTTTATAGGTGGTCTCCCTCTTTCAGGAACCAAAAGCAATTGGACAAACTAACAATCATGAATTAAATTGTCATTTTCAATACTTGCAAAAAAAAGGACTCTTTGAAGAAATAACTATTCAATTCAATTCAATTTTATTTGTATAGTGTTTTTAACAATGGACATGGTCACAAAGCAGCTTTACAGAAAACTACAGGTATTTCATGCATAGTGGTTTCCAGCTCTTTTGAAATCTTCCATTCTCAACGTTAACATCGCACTTTTGGTCTGTGGCCATGACTAAATATCGTTCAGTAAATTAATTTGCAGGTGCAGTCAGAGAAAAAGCCTCCTGCATTTTATCTAACTGTGTTGGACATCCTTTGTTTAGACCATATGGGTTACCACATTTATCTTATCATATAAGTGGAAGATGTTCTGCAAGCATCAATATCGATTTATATTCAGAACATCATCCTCAGTCCAGTGGCCGACTACACCCAGGAGATATGAAGTGACTGTAGCAGCTATCTGTCCTGAGCTGAATATGTATCATCTCAAAGATCTTTAAGCATTGCACCCATGGAAATGGCCTCATTTTTCTGCTAATCTGGTGAACTTTCAGAGCCAAGATTGACTGGATGAAAGGAAGTGAGCAGACTTAGTGTGTTTCTAATAAACTATTCAACATTAGAAAACACAGGAAGTGTGGCAATTACCAGCAGGTAATCTCCATCCTGAGCAGATTGTCTGGCTTTCCACGCAGAACCTCCCATAAGTATATTTATAGTCCCCTGTTAGATACACATGTGCAATACTGCTTACCGTCAGTCTAGCACATTCTCAGGCTTTCCTACTTGATCTCTTACAGAGCTAAGTGTAGATAACAGTTCATTCATTTTCAGTGAGTACTTTATCCTGGTCAGAGTTGTGATGAGCCTCATTTATCAAACCGGATACAAACAAATCTATTAATTAATTTGAAGAAAATCTGTCATCTGCTTACTACACACAGATTACCACATGGTTAACCGTGTAGAGACAATAAAGGTGTAACCAGACTAGAAGAACATCTTTTTTTACGTGTGAAGTGAGAACTGAACACTAGAGCTCATAGCCAAAACACTGGCCAGCTTTTGGTCAAGGTCACAAACATGATGTGATACATTAGAAACTATTAGAAGAGGATAATAATCACAAACTTGTTTATCTTCCTTACTTTGTGTCCATTAATGCACTTAATTAGCTAACAATCTTAAACTGGATAGGAATGAATTTATTCATAAATCATTCTCAGGAGCATTTCCATAAGAAGTGTGGCGTACATGAATATCTAGTTTGTTAGGGAAAATGGTGTTCTTTGACTTTGTGTAGATTTCCATATAAGGAGAATCTCAATTGAACAGCTTCAAATCGTGTAATTGTGGATGGGTTACTGTGATTTTATATACAGATCACGCTGTCAAGTTTAAATCACTTATTTATTTCAATAACATAGCAATTTAATGAACATTTTGTGAAACTCAGTCACATCATATAAATGACTTGAAAGAAAGTGATTCCAAAACAGGTTTATAATTTAAGACAAATAAGACCTTGTTCAATTAGGACAAGTAATGACACCCTATAAATGGATGAAGAAGTGAAGGATTTAGCATATGTCGTGCTTTGGAGTCGCTCTGTGAGCTTTGCCTTTTATGGGGTTTTGAGGGAGGGGCTAAAGGTAAATCAGCTGTTTCATGAACAAGCTGGAGTTCCTTCAGGAGCACATGCAAATCTCCACACAGACAGTAACTGTTACCATATAATCATATAAAATAATGTTTGCAGTTAACCCTCATAAGCCAAAGCAAATATATTCTGCATTAGTTAGCCTTGTCTGCAAAGTCTTACTCTCTGTTATCCTGATTTGCTCCTTTTTTTAAAATTATTGTCTTTAAATTTGCACTTGGATCCTTATTATCATTTGTGATATTATGACAGTATAATAGTACAATCATGCCTAAATACAACTGAACCTAAAACAGGGTAGAGATAAAGATAAGTAAAGACATAAATTCCCATTTGCTCTTCATCTTCTCCATGGTGTCATTAACACATGAAAGAGCAGTGATGATAAAGTGTGTTTTGTCAGCAGTGTGTGAGAAAGCAGAAATGTTAAAATGGAGGATTCAGAGAGAGATTTTCAGCTGTATGATTTAATCAGACTTCTTCACACCTCTTCTCTTTAAGGCAGGGATTGTCTGCTGGACTTTTCTCTCACTTCCTTTCCCTCTCCGCCCTCCACATCCACATTTCACATCCATCTATTGTTGTTTCACACTGATCTGGGATTAAACTCCAATCCAGCACTGCGTCTCCACACTGAAATAGCAAATTCCACATATTTCTTAAAAAGACCTAAGAGCCTTAGGATGAGATTATAAACCTTTTGCTTTTTTATCCTATATTAAAGTTTGCCTGAGTCAGCTGGGCCTCAATCTCCAAAACCAATTAACTAAATTCAGTAAAAAATCCAGCTGTGTGCCTTAAAGCTAAGATTTCTCTAAGAATCCAGGCACTAAACAGATGCTGCCACTTTAGCATGCTCTGTAAATATTCAACTATTCTACATAAGAGTAGTTGTAAAACACAGTGTGTGTGTGTATGTGTGTGTTTGTGTGAAGGTGGGTGGGAAGATGGACTTGGGAAACAGGCAGACTTTGACAGAGCTTTGGGCTTGCTTTATTTTTCCAACTAGCGCATTTCAATGTGCTTTCAACGCTCAATGGAAAAACCAAATTAAAACACCATCCCAATATTTTGTGGCTTTTGCGTTCTCTTTTTCCCCCTGAAAGGACAAACAAAGCACACATAAGTAAACTTTCATGATCACACACAGGTGAGAATCATCACACATTACCTGCCGGTTCAACCCACCTCCTCTCCATCTGCATCTGAAACTTGATCACGCCCCTGCTGCAACATATCCCCACTGCACAACTCAGGCTGGGAAGCCTTCTGGCCTGCAACAGCAGGCCCCCCCCACAAAACCGCTTTTACCTGGCAAAAAGCCTGCTTGCACAGCTCCATTCACTGGTCCGGATCTGGCACTCCCTTTTTAGTGAGGTCAGTCGGCAGGCTGGTGACATCCAAAGAATTAGATACAAACCTATAATAATAGTCAGCCAGCCCCATGAACTGCCTCACCACCTTTTAGGTCTTGGGTCTTAGACAGGCCACATTCGCACCTGCCCATGGGCCAAGTGGAAACCAAAATACCATACTTCCACCTACCCAACTACAGTTATGTCATCTAAATAGGCAGAGGCATATGTGCTGTGTGGGTGGAGTATTCTGTCCATGAGACATTAAAATGTCACTTGGGATCCAAACAAAGCCAACAGAAAGGTGTCAAATTAGTGTAACCCAAACAGAGTTGAAAAAGACATTTTTCTCAGGATATTGGAGTCAAGGGAATCTGCCAATACATCTTTTTCTAAATCCAGTGTCAAATGAAAGCGAGCTGTGTGTAAATGTTTGAGAAGTTCATCGATGCATAGCATTGAGTATGTTTCAAATTTAGACATCATGCTGAGTTTTTTAAAGTCCACACAGTACTAGACTCACCCATCAGCCTTGGTCTGAGTGTCCTGCATCACTCGATATAAGTTTTCCTTAATAACTGAAAAATACGGGTGGGATAGCACATCATTAGGCTGAATTGGACCATTAATTACTTTCACTTGGTTGAAGGTGTGCCTTAGGGTCTCATCTGATCACGTGACTATTCCAAGGGGAAATCCCTGCGAGGAAACCCTACAAAAGGTTTGTGTCCCCTTGATGTAGACCTAATGTCGACAATCCCGGCACTGCCTCCCAATCCAAAGCTGAGCATATTCCACACCATGCCTCACTACTGCAGGACCCATCCACAAACATTTCTTGTACTAATGCCTGAAGCCCTGGCCTATTTGTCCCAAGAATTAGTGGATGGGTGAGGCAAGGACTAAACACCTCTACTTTATGCTTTTGCCCCCAGAATTTAATACTGACTGGCACCAGTGGATACTCATGAACATCCCTGTGCACACACCTCACCTTCACCATGGCCTGATGTGTACTCCCTTGTATACTCACTGACATGCTGTATTTTCCTTCTTAATCGGGGGAGGCCTGCAGTGCATCAGGGATCTGGATCAGTGTTCCCGCTTCCATAAGGGAAAGATGGTCCCTGAAATGCACAGCTTCCCCACCTTGCCAGCAAACCTGCCTGGGCCTTGCCCTGGTACTGGTTGGCATGGTTCTACCTGTGTGCAGAGAGATAGCTGGGGGTAGGGGGGTAGTTTTGGGTTCCTGGCATCTCAGCCATGGGGAGCTGGAACTGGTGGGGGAAGAAATAGACATATAGAAGAGAGACAGCGAAGAAAAAAGAAAGCCATCTGCCGCCTGCCACATCGGAAACAGCCAGATGATCCGCTAGCTGGATGAGACACCAGTTGATGACACTGCTCCAGCACCATTAGATGGAGAGTTTTCTCAGCATCCCACTCCTCAGCCAGCATTCTCCACCACCAGGAATCCTTGAGCTGCTGCATAAAGATGAACAGGTGACTGATGTCTGCGATTTTCAGGACCCATTGTCAATGTTCTGCTGACACATTGCAGCACTGCCTTTTCCATGGTCTATTACTCGAGCTGCACACATGGTGGCAGCTGCTATGCAGTGAGCTGGGCTTTCCTGGGCAGCAAGGGGAATAGGCGTAGGGACCTATGTTTCTCTGGCCATCCCCATGCTCCTGCCGCACACTCGAAGAGCTCCATGAAGGCCTCTGGATCATCTACAGAGGACATCTTCATGAGCATCTTCATAAGGCCAAGCTGGCTGAAGTGGCCATGCAGAGAGGTGCTGCAGCTGGAGGCATGGCTGGTTGCAGCAGCTCCTAGAGCACCCATTGGTTCTTGGCCTGCTCCTGAGTAATGTCCTCAAATCACTGCTGTTCACAGCACAGGTTGAGGAGGGCCTGATGTTGTGTCTGGTGGAGGCTGACAAGGGAATTAATGATATCGCTAAGCTGAGGAGTTTCCTTGACGGTGTCTGGTACCTCCTCCTGGGTTTTGACACCACTGTAGAATCCGGTTGTGTAAAGGGGGTTAGGAAGGAGGACTCGGGAGACAGGCAGACTTTGACAGAGCTTCAGACTCATTCACTTTTTCCAACTAGTGTTTTTCATTGCACTTTTAACACTTGTTTATCAACACTTTCCAAACTCATGCTCCGGCGTGGGTGGGGGTGTGTGTGTGTGTGTTATGTGCTCTGGTTCACAGCATTTTCTTTTTCTCATGTAAGGACAAACAAAGCTCACATAAGTAAACTCCCTGTGACACACAGGTGAGAATCATCACACATTACCTGCTGGTTCAATCCGCCTCCTCTCTGTCCACAGCTGACGCTCAACCAACCCCCACTGTCACAGCAGCATTTTATTTTTCTTCCACCAACTCTTTTGAAATAATCTGTAGATTGGACTGCAATTAACTGCATCAAATTGTAACCAAAATAACAACCAAGGAAAAACATTTTTTCCAAGTATTTTCCAAGATTCTGTTTATGGGAGGACTAGGCAGGTTTTGTGGTCTGGAAATAAGCATAGAATGAATACAAATGGACAGGAAACAATTTCTAATGTGTGTATTGAAGCAGGAAGCAAGTGCTGAAGATCAACATGTAGTTTATTTGGGCCAAAACAAATCATCGTCAGAGTCTGTAGCACTGGTCAAAGGACAGGCAGGCAGCATCAAAAAGGGATAATCCCCTAAACATGAGAAATGGGTGGCGGTAAAAACTGGGAAATAAATATAGTAAAGGCAAATGGGAAAATATGAAAGTAAGAAAAAAGGTTTGGTAATGCACATGAACATGAACAAAACTTTGCAAAGAAGTCTATAACTATACAGGTAACAGGTGGGTACAATAGGATGACACAAACATGACCTAACAAGGGGTGGAGACAGAACAGGAAATGAATAAAATGAATGTCACAATAAGAGCACGGGCTATGCAGATGCTGCAGACAAAAGCACAATGCTCTGAGGGGATTCATGAAACAATTACAAAGAGAAAACCATAAGTTATTAAGATTTTAAATTAGAATTAATTATTTTCACATTTCTTTTTTTTCCCATGATTCAATTATTTCGTGTGAATTGTTAATATGATTAATTTCTGTCATTGTCAGATGATTTTTCTCACATGATTCGATTATTTTCTCATTAATTTTCACAGGTTAGTTCTTCAAATGCTGAGGATACTTTTATTTTCCAATGTGATTTTGTTTAAAACATGATTCCTTTATTTTTTTCACGTTTTTACACGTTTCAGTTTTCACATGTGATTTAATTATTTTCATGTACTTTCACAGAATTTTCTCATGGTTCATTTATTTTATGTGGTTTTGTGATATGTAGTGCTTTTGTGCTTTTTTTTCACAGTGACTTTTTTCATGACTCCTTTATTTTCATGTGTAAATCTTTCACATGTATTTGAATGTATTTGAATTCAGATATGCAACTTCAGGGTATAACATGGTTCTTTTTTTACTTATTACTCAAATAATTAAATGTGAAATGTCTGTTATTTTTTCCACAACTTTTGAGCAAAACACTTAGGGTATCCATTTTGTATTGTATGGTATGAGCTTGTTAGTGTTTTTGAGACATTAATAGTAACATGAGTGTAAAGATGAAAGTATAGTGCACAGTTTGAGGTTCAGTCAAATCCTGTCTCCTCGACTGGACTTCTCTCTGTAGCTTAGAGTGTTTGATCCTTTTCCTCCTGAAACAGGAAGTGACAAATGAGGTCTTTTATCAGGAATGAGTAGCTTTGTAATGCAGCTTCCACAAACAGAAACTAATTCACTTAAAAGCCTGAGGAATTTTCGATTAGTCTGAAATCCGACAAGAAAACACAATCCCATCAATTTACCATCCACTTCAGCTCCAATCAAAACAGCTTAACAAAGCTTTTACAAGGATAAAACTTTTTAACTCTTAGAAACCAAATAAACACAAGCTGCATTCATTTTACATGCAGTCTTCTCAGATTATTAACTCATGAACCATTTTACATTCAGAAATAAAGTGCATATCATTATAATAGTGAAAATTTCAGCTTGCTTTCCAACCAGAACCAGAAGCAAACTATGAGTGAGCAAAAAAAAACCTTCTACTTCATATTATAGTTTACTTTTTATTCACACAAAATATTTTTTTCACTATAACGGTGACTTTAGAGAACTAAGAGTGCTCAAGAGTCATGCTTTTACATAAAACAGTCCATCCATCCATCCATTCTCTGTACCGCTTTTCCTACACAGGGGCATGGCGAGCCTGGAGTCTCAGGGCACAAGGTGAGGAAGACCCTGGACAGGGTGCCAGCCCACCGCAGGGCACAATCACACACACACACACACACACCCATTCATACACTACAGACAATTTGGAAATGCCAATCAGCCTACAACGCCTGTCTTTGGACTAGAGGAGGAAACCCCTGAAGCATGGAGAGAACATTCTCTGTGCACACAGGGCAGAGGCGGGAATCAAATCCCCAACCCTGGAGGTATGAGATAAACATGCTAACATGCTAAACATGCTAACCACTAAGCCACCATGCCCTCCATGTAAAACAGTTAATTTCTAAAATCCTGCTAGCATTAGCGCTATGGGAAAGAATGCACAGGAACTAGGGCTTACATACAGCACAATGCTATATATTTACACACACTCTCTAAAAATAATAAAAAAGAAAATAATGAATATGTATTTGAAACTTTTTTTGTGTGTCCACAGCAATGTAAAATGACAATATGACTGGGCTATGTTATGGTTGAAAACAGACCAATCAGACATTATGGTAAAGCTACAGCCATAATCACTAATAACACGTGTGTTTGCGTACACAACCTTTTAAACTCAGACTCACTCTCACTAATTCTGAAGTTTCATCGTGTTTTGATATGCAATGTTATTCTCTGTTTTCCAATTACACACTTTTAAAACAAGCCCAACTCCCATCCACCATCTTTAATCCCAAACACAAAGCTTATTCCTCCTTCATCCCTCCTTCACAAGCACTCTAATTATTCTACTTCACGTTTTAATCATAAACCCTCACTAGGATTCAGATTTCCCCAGAGAGAGATAAAAAGCAAGAACTGAATACTATAAAGATGCTGTGAGAGAAATGAGTTACAATCACATCAGAGCTGGAAAAACATTCCACTGTGGCAGCTTCATGACCCACCTCGAATATTTCCTGAGATATTCTTTATAATATATTATTGCAGCTGTTAGCAATAACTATTAAGCAATGTTAGTAATCCTTATAAATAAATTAACATACCTGCTAGCGCTCTACAATACGGCATCAAGAACAAAACTATCACCTCTGGTCAGTTCTGGCATGTATAATTTTAAACCGAATCTGTGTATTTTATCATCTTATCCATGTATTTGGTTCTGTGACCTGTCAACAACAAGCATGACCCAGATGGTGTTAGCATACTAACTATCCCTAAGCAGAGGATAAAGAGACAGATCATATAGGCAGAAGTGTTGAACCACTTAGCTTGAAGTGGAAACGTACAGAAACTCAGAACATCCTGTCACTGTCGGCTGTCAATAACAAACTACACAACAAGGATAAAAACGCTGATTATCGTTATATCACTCTCTCTCCTGATCGCAGGTGTAGGACTTGATGTGAGGAATGTGATATTTCTTGTTAATGTCCTTCACTGAGTGGAGGAAATTCACCTTATTGGAGGAAATGAAGTGTGGAGCTGCTGTCTGTCTCTCAGCTGAACACTGAGATCTGAGATAAAACTGCAGCAGAAGATTTCCTCAGAGGTGATGATGTAGCGAGTTTCAGATCGGTTCTCCTCCACGTGTCCAGCTGTCAACTCAATCACCACTTTAGTTTAGTTTATTTCTTTCCTGTTTGTTCTCCGTGTCTCAGATGTGACACTTCCTGAGTGTAAGACAGCGCCAGTTATTGATTTCTCATCCTGCTTCAACAAACAGAAGACGAGAGAAAAAAAAATGAATTTATTTTCATCTTTCATCTTCTTAGTTTTTTATAGCCCTTTGATATTTATACATTACAATGCACTCACTATTTACACTTCTCTCTTTCAAACACTGAGTCATGATTACTTTCATTATTCTGTTAAACACACCATTATTTACACATGTGCATTTGTGTCCTAAAACTGTACCCTGACCTTGAGTGTGAGAAAGATGATGTATACAGTCCAATTCCCTGATATTTATATCTAGATGTGTTAAACAACTTAGAACATTTTACCTTTAGTTTGAACCCAGCCATTTTTTCAAGTGATCAAAAACATTTGAACACGTGACTGACAGGTGCTTCTTCTTACCCAGATGAGTCCATTGTTAAACAATTAATAGCTCTGAATGTCTACTCTTGGTGTGAGCTCTGGGTTTCACCTGTGAAGACTGCATTTGTTGTTAAAAGGATAAACCAACATGAAGACCAGAGAGCTGTCTATGGGAGAAAAGCAAACCATTTTGAAGCTGAGAATAGAGGGAAAAGCCATTGCACAAGCATTGGGCATAGCCAATACATCAATTTGGAATGTCCTGAAAAAGAAAGTAACCACTGGTGTAGTAACAACCAGACACTGAACAGGTCAGCCAAGGAAAACAACAGCAGCTGATGACAGAAACATTGTGAGAGCTGTGAAGAAACAGTCAGTGACATCACCAACAACCTCCACAGGGCAGGGTGAAGGTATCACAATCCACAGAGGACTTCAAGAGCAGAAATTTAGAGGCACAAGATGCAAACCTCTCATCAGCAGTAAGAGTCAGAAGGCCAGATTGGAATTCATAAAGAAATACAGAGATGAGCCACTGTCAGGAATCAGATGAGGATACAAATGCAGGTAATCAATGGTTTTATTTAATGTAACTAACAAGACCATGATATAATCCAAAAGCGATGTCAAAAAACAGGCAGGGCTCAGGCGATGAACAAACAGCATGAAATAGGCTTGGCAGAATCACAGAATTAGGAAACCAGAACTAGATAAAAAACTGGGGAGACGAACAGTAATTAAAAAACTTGGTATCAACTGGTACAAAATGACAGCTGTATACTTCACAATGAGGGCCTGGAGTCAGAGTTCTTACATACTCATGGGCCACGTTTGTAGGCCAGGCTGAATTCTGAGAAGTGTAGTTAGATGCCAATTCTGGCATTGACATGGCAGCCACAAAAGTTCTGGAACCAAGATGACCCTCTACCAAAGTGATGGAAAGGCCAAAATGTGGAGAAAGAAAGGATCTGCTCATGATCCAAAACATATGAGCTCATCAGTCAAGCATGGTGGAGGTAGTGTCATGGCTTGGGCTTGCATGGCTGCTTCTGGAACAGACTCATTAATTTTTATTGATGATGGAACTCATGATGGTAGCAGCAGAATGAATTCAGACGTCTACAGAAACATTCTGTCTGACAATTTACAGAGAAATGCATCCAAACTTCATCATGCAGCAAGACAACGACCCAAAACACACTGCAACACAACAAAGCACTTCATCAGGGGAAAAGTGGAGACTAGTCTATACTTTTTTAAATTACTGATTGACTAGTACAAATGAATCTGGGCTATGACGCAGTACTCAGAGACCACGTATTCATGTCATATGAGCTTGTCAATGAACAGTAGTTATAACTGTTTACATTAAATTAGTGTAATTAAATTATTTGGGTGATCTCTGTGTTAACATTGAATTAGGAGTTTAAACATGAGCTGAAACAATTCTGAAGATTTTGAACACTGCAAAGTATGAAACCAGCTTGAGTCTCTGAGATGATTTAAAATGGGTAAATACTTCAAAAGGGCTAAATATGGCAGAAGCAATTTTGCGGTAATAGCAGATTGAGAGACAAGTGTGTGGGGAAAACAGTGTGGAGTACCTGCTAACGGAGGCCATAAACAGGCTGGCTGTGTACTAGGCTCAATGCACCAGGGACATTTTTCTTGAGACAGTAATGCTGCACATGGTACTCTTTTGAACATGCCAATGTTAAAAAAAAAAAAGAAAGATTTTGGATATTAGTCCAAAAGTTACATCACGATTTACTTGTGGAAAGTTACTCGTATTCAGAGTCGGGTTACGCAGTTGCTTAAGGTGCGTAAGCAAAAAGTGGATGTGAAACTAGGGTTCATCTCTGACCTTTGATCTTTCCTATCTGTTATTTCCACATGTATTACTGCAGATGTCCTCGGTAGCACTTTCTGTGAAGCTCTATAAGTCATTCATAAATCATTATGACTGTGCTTATAACAGTTTGTAAGTTGGTAATAATTCCCTGTGAGCATTTTTATAAATTCTAATAATGTGCTAGAAATTAAAATTCCTTAATGATTTGTGAATATGGTCTTTGTAAAAAGTGTTAACACTTATTTTCTTCTCTTGTGCCAGTTTCAAAGTATTCGGTTTGACCTGATTGTTTAACGATACAGTATGTTCATTAACCATGCTTAATTCTGTCCTAATGAACCCTGTTTGACATGCTGATGACTGTGTTTCAGCCTCAGTGTGTTTGCTGTGATGTTTTTTTCATACCGCAGGCCTGTGATTTGTCGGATTTTGATGGAGCATCTGTTCAGGAACATATTGTATGCTAATTACTTGAATGTGGGTCAAATGTGGACAATTTGATTAAGCGCTTGTAATCATCTTTGGATGGCAGATGATAGATTGTGTGACCTTCATTTAATGTGCGATTTAGTCAAATCAGCAGCCGTTCACACTGACGTTTAAATATAATTATGATTCTCCTAACATAGTTCAAATTATTATTTATTATTATTTTCCATCTGTTCCTTTTAATTAAATTTAAAATGAATTATTTGGTACTTGCTCATGATTTTGGCAGCATTGTCTCACACAAAGTTTGTAGCAATTTGCATGAATCAATTTGGCATTACTAAGATTTCCTTCGAACCATGCTGTGATGCAGAAGTACCTAAGGTGACATTTACATCTCAACTTTCACGGCATAATTCAGATTGTTTTCTCAGATTGGATAAGTCTATCTCTACAGTTCACACTTCTTTTTCCTGCAAGTGACCCTGCTTTACTCTGTGTCACAAACAATAAAAATGTCATAATTGTCCCATCATCCCAAGCCTGCGTCTCAAAAAACAGCTCATCAGCTGCAGGTGATCAGGTCGAGGTGTTCGTAAAAGAGGCACATTGAGCAATTCTGACCACCACCTTGATTAAAACCTTTAGCCTTAAGACTGTTTGTTGTTCTTTGACGTTCGCTTGCGGCCATGTGTTGCTGTTTATTGGGTCTCATGAATTACTCCTCTCAGTGTGTGTCAGCTTTCACTGAGCAATGAGAACATGCTTTTGTTACTGATTTGGTTTCAAAGTCTCCTTACTAACAGTTCACTGTTTTTTGTTAGTTCTGCTTTATGTTTTTGGTCATTGGATGATTTTGTTTCTTGTTTCATGTTTTTCGTCTATCTAGTTACCTCACATGTGTTTCCACACTCCTGTATCACTGGATAATTGTTTTGAACTCTATTCATTTTCAGTAGGTTCATTTCCCCAAGTATCAAGTAAATCACCAATTTCTCTATCCTTCCCCTGACTATACAGTGCCTTGCAAAAGTATTCATCCCCCTTGAAAGTCATCAGGTTCACCTGGATTGCTAATGCCACTTACACAGATCAGTCTGTATTTTATTGCAAACTAATCTGCTCATTAATTGTGAGCAGATCTTTAAAAAAATTACAAACTGAAAAATGTTGCTTGCATAAGTATTCACCTCCTTCAGACTTCCAGCTTTGCACCTGTTTGGGATTTTCACTCGTTCTTCCTGGCAGATTTGCTCCAAGTTCTTCAGGTTGGTTGGATGTTGTTTGTTGACTAATTTTCAAACAGTGCCACAGATTCTCACTGTGATTCAGATTTGGACTGTGACTTGGCCACTGTACAGCATTCGCCTTTTTGTTGTGTTCATTACATGTATGCCACATGTAATTTTTTTTTTATGATGGTCCTTCTACTGCAGTGGTCACCAACCGTCTTCCTTGATATCTACCTTCTTGCAGGTTTCATCTCCAACCAAAATCTAACAAACCTGTTTTAGCTGATCAAGAACATCTTAAGGCAATGATTAGATGGTCAGGTGGGCACGGTTATTGTTGGAGCTAAAGTCTTCAGAAAGGTAGATCTCCAAGAACAGGGTTGGTGACCACAGTTCTACTGGATATTATATAACTGATGACAGCATATGGTACCAAGTATAACATGTTTATGAGAGGGCTATGTTTGTATCATGACTATTCTTCTTCTTCTTCTTCTTCTTCTTCTTCTTCTTCTTCTTCTATTTAGTGTTAGGAACAGGGTTAGCATTCATAACTTTTCCAATGACGTTATTGTACTTTATTATATGTCACTGAACGAAATCCAACCAAATGTCTTTGATGATTCCATTTTTCATGAACATCATTAATTCCATAGGTTTAATAGGTTACTTTCTTTCCTCCTCATGCATTCACGAGTGCTATAAGTATACTGTTTTGTTCCAACTTCAAGACTATGAATAGCAGATGAAATTACGACACACATGTAGAGCTCATTCAGCATCACTTCTGGTGAGAATAACTATGAGAAAATGAGCCAGGAGGAAAAAAAACAATTACTAAATACACTTTTGTTTGTGGGGCCACATACATCTGCCAACTCCTTTCACACCACACTGCTGTTGAATCCTGGATTGTGATTGGTCAGAAGGTGTTGATTAATTTTCTATAACAGCAGCTCTGACAGTAGTGCAGCTGCAAATCACAGGTTTATATTGTTATCATTTCTATAATAACAGCTCATTCACAGAGACGTGTATGGCAGACACGCCACATAAATCAGGCGTGTCCAATTTTATATGGAAAGACCCGGTACAGGTTTTTATTCCAACCACGCAGAAGCCACACCTCACAGTCTAGTGAAAGGTGGGGAAATGAGTGTTTATAGCTACAGTAACCTAAGTGAGAAGAGCAATGTGTTATTCTTTAATTGATACAAATTGTAATAATTGGAAAATTACTGCAGTACAGTGGGTAACACTGCAGAATACAAACACACACACACACACATTAGTGAGATTGTAGTTGTGAGTTCACACTAACACTGAATAATGAATAAGGCTGCAGTGTGTAAATAGAAGTGTTTATTTATCGAGGCTGAGACTCTTTCCCCAGGCGGGATGTAAATAACGTCCACTCTCCGGAACATTCCACAGGCTCCTTAACAGATCTGACACAATGATTTATCCACAATTTGGAGTCGAGATTAAACACTTTTAAAGTGGAGTGAGTACGGGGACGAGTGGGAGGAGGAACCGCGAGCCAAAATTCATTTTAATGTTTAACTAATCAAATGCACTTAGCCTCCAGAGGTGGAGACTGTGTGTGTGTGTGTGTGTATATACTTAAAACACTTTCAGAAAGAGGAAGAGTTCAATGTTAAAATATTATTACTAATTACTGTGCATATTATTAATTAATTCACACCGAGTGTCACAAACACACAGTAATGAATACATTTGCCTTTATTTAAGGAATAAATGAGAAACTGATTATGAGTCAGAAAGACTCAGAGCGATCAGGAAGAGACTAGCATGGGCATGCAGAGGTGGAAGTGAAGAAATAAGAATAGTGCTTATGCTTTAGATAAAGCTTGGACTTGCACCCTATACCACAAGCAAGGCTGTTAAACAGTGTATAAATAAAGCACACACAGGGAACATTTTTCGAGTAGTTGCCCTTTAGGGCTAAGTGGGCCAGTCTGTAATTATATCTATACAATACATATAAAAATAATAAGAGTAACAGAGATTATCAAAAATATAATTATATTTTCAGATCTCAGACGTAACTACACACTTCAGCGCTATTCAGAAGTTACATGAGAGTTACACACAGGGGGCGGAGTTTGTCTAAAACAGAGGTGTGTCTCAGTCATGCCTGAGTCTGATCTCGAGCTTAAGCGCATGTTTCCTGCGTGATTTCGGCTCGAATGAAGAGTGAGGTGTTCAGTCCAGCGCCGCTGTCTGACAGTTTGATGTAACTACAATACGTCACACTGAAATTTATGTTCTGGCTGTAAACACATTAAAACACACTATGGAATGTCATTCAAGGGCAATATTATATACATAAATATGATGCAATTAATTAATAATATCGTTCCTTTAAAGTCCACTTTAAAGTCCAGTTTTCTGTATGTAGGACATCAGAGGAGATGAATGAAGTTAAAGTTTCTCTGTAAGCGTAGCAGATGAGTGCTCGGTCAGATTAAATTAGACTCTCCACCTCTCGCACCAGGTCACTTTGTGGAGTGTTGCTATTGTACTTTGTTTGTTGGATTTCATGGTATTGATCTGATTTGTTGTCACAATTTGGATTTGTTGAATAAACTGCTTGTGATTATATCCCACTGACTCAGTGTGACAGGTGGACTGAGGAAAGGGTTTTTGTGCTACTTTAATGCCTCTAGTGCTCAAAGGCTACCATAACCAGGGTCCCTGGTTCGTTCCTGAGCTGGGGTTTCTGTCTGTGTGGAGTTTCACATGTTCCCCCTACATCCTTGTGTATTTCCACTGGGTTCCCTTTATTTCCTCCTGCTGTCCAAAAACATGCAGGTAGGTTGATTCGAAGCTGGCATCCTACACAGGGCGTATTCCTGGTCCACACCCAGGGTTCCTGGTGCACCCTGACCAGGATAAAGCAGTTACTGAAGATGAGTGAATGGAAAAAAGTCCTGAGTTTTAGGTTCTCATATGTTCTTGTATTCCATTTGCATCCTTGCATACTTTGTATCTGGTGTAATATATACTGAGAACAAAACAGAGGTTTGGAGGAAGAGATCATGAGCCTTTACAAATGATTCACTGGAAATTCATCTTGGAAATTAATAAATGTGTTGAATGTGTTCAATGTGGCAGATTGATGTAAACATAATTTATAAAAACTCCCACCTGTTTGTTTAGCATGTACATTACTGATGAACATCAGACAGGCAGATGGGGTATTTTTAAACCCATATGGCATAACTAGATATGCATAGTCAATTCTGTCTTCCACTTATCCTCCTCACAAATACGATGCTTGCTATGAAGATCAGATTTTGTAAAATATTTTGACCTGTGCAGCTTCTTCATGTCCATAGCAACTAAAGAAAGAAAGTAGAGTAACTGTGTGATATATATATATATATATATATATTTTTTTTTGCATTCAGGTCATGCTAGTCTATACACAATCAAATACTACCATAATTTTCCAAACAAAGACAGAACTGTTGAAGCGGGGCAAATGGAGGCTCAGGTAAAGCCCTGATCAAGGTGCTTCGAGGTCACTGTAACTCTAATCTTAGGTAGAAGTGACTGTTTCAAATGAGGGCTTTTTTATGGATGTGGAAGTGTAGGAATCTCATCATGTTCTCCCACATCACCCCACTGCAGTATTCCAATCACCGACTTCCTGCGGCTCCATGGACGACTGTTTCTAGCTGCTATAACGTAAGTGAGAACAGGAACTAACTCGTTTCATCACCATTCAATGTAACTATAATGGATAAAGAGTAAGTAATTGTTGGCAAATTACTGTGGTATAAGAGGAATAAAACACTTGGAAACATGCTGTTATGGGAAAATAATCAACTTCTAGGTGGTAAGAGTAACGGATATCAGTGAACTTAAGTTTCTCTCTGTCTCTCTCTCTCTGTCTCTCTCTGTCTCTCTCTGTGTGTGTGTGTGTGTGTGTGTGTGTTATTAATCTTGTTAAATGTGCAGTTGCCCTTTAAAACCCAGCTGATTGGATTATTAATATTTAACACACTCCAGTGAAGAGACACCATTCATCTGTTCACCAATTAGAGCTCTTTCACTCGTTTACTCTCATTTTAATTAAAGACATGGAGATTCACTTGTTCATTTATCCCTCACTCTGTTAGCCATCTCTCCACTCAGCCCTCCGTTAAACATCTCTCCACTCATCCCTCCATTATGCATCTCTCCATTCATCCCTCCATTATGTATCTCTCCACTCCTCCCTGTTATCCATCTCTCAACTCATCCCTCCGTTAAACATCTCTCCACTCATCCCTCAATTATACATCTCTCCATTCATCCCTCCATTATATATCTCTCCACTCCTCCGTTATCCATCTCTCAACTCATCCCTCCGTTATGTATCTCTCAATTCATCCCTCAATTATATATCTCTCCACTCCTCCCTCCGTTAAACATCTCTCAACTCATCCCTCCATTAAACATCTCTCCACTCATCCCTCCATTATGCATCTCTCCACTCCTCCCTCTGTTATACATCTCTCCACTCATCCCTCCATTATATATCTCTCCACTCATCCCTCTATTATACATCTCTCCACTCATCCCTCTGTTATCCATCTCTCCACTCCTCCCTCTGTTATCCATCTCTCACTGCAGATTTTCCTTCTTCAGAGTTTGGCTTAAACTGTGTGTGTGTGTGCGTGTGTGTATGTGTGTGTGTGTGTGTGTGTGTGTTTGTGTTAGTTTAGCCTGAGAGAAAGAGGGATGAAACAGAGACACGACGCCAACATCACCCCCTCCTGTCTAAGCGGATTAACCTTTCCCTGAGCTCTTTCCTCTCATGTCACTCGCTCACACACACACACACATACACACACACACACACACATACACTCACTCACACACACACACACACACACACACACACTCACACAGACTAAGGTTAGTGAAAAAGGCTACAGCTGAAGAACGATCAGAGGAAAAAAACATCTATAACAAACTGCTGCAAAATGCCAGATGTTTTTTTTTAATTTTGCTTATATTAAATGAAATCTCTGTACACACTGTAACCATGACAACGCTCTTACCAGTCCTAGCTAGTATTGGCTAACTGACTAGCCTAGCTCACTGAGAAGGTTGCTTCATTGTAGCTTTGGAGGCAGAAAATGGAGAGAAATTGTGCTGGATGTTACACTGAGTAGCGTTGAACATCCCAAAAATACACACTCTGTTTACTTTATTTCCATTTCCACGCCGGAATGTTGGTAATGAAATATTTAACATGTCCTACATCACCTCATATGCTGTTACTCTTACCATCCCAACGTTGATTATTTTCCTATAGTAGCATGTCCCAGTGTTTTATTCCTCTTATTATAACACAGCAATTTACAAGGTTACAATGATCAAATTCATTTATTAAAAGTAAGTCATGGCATACTTTTTATCCATTTATAGTTAAATTTTATGTTCATGAAATAAGTTAGTTCCTGTTGTCACTTACGTTATAGCAGCTATAAACAGTCGTTCTGCCCCTTTTTTCTCTCTCTTAAAGTTAATAAGACAAAAAAAATGCAGCTTGTCATGTTACTGAGAAACTTTCATCATATCAGTGATTGCAGACGTTTAAATGCGTTTATGTGGAGCGTCCGCGGTACACGTCCCTGTGAAGGAGCCGTTACCATAGAAACCATAACGCATTAACGAGCGCATTAATATAAACCTGTGATTTGCAGCTGCACTGCTGTCAGAGCTGCTGTTCTATTAATTAATCACCAATCACAATCCAGGATTCAGCAAGAAACAAAAAACATCTTTATTTTCTCTCGCTCCACTCGTCTGCATTTATACAGCACTTGATGAAATAACTGTAATTTCAGGAGCAGAGTGACAGAAACGTCACAGCCATCACGTACACATTCACTAACACATCACACACTTCTCTCATAATCACTATTCTCACACACAAGTGCTGCCTAGAGTTTTCATTCATCTCTACACGTTAATCCATTAAACTACAGGAGCAGGGCTTCGGACATAAAGCTAAGAAAAATACCATTATTTAGAAAAATTTCCCAAGATGACTGATGCTAAATGGAACATAACTGCAATGTTATTTTTGCTAAGAAAAAATTCTTTTTTTTTATAATTGTTTGACTAGTGGGCAGGTTGGAAAGTCAGGATACTACAACAGCTTATGTTTTATTTTCACATTTATATGATAATCGCAAAAATGCACTGTAGATCTGATTTTATTTCATTTAAATAAATAAATAAAGAAAGAAAGACACTGCTATGTGCAGCCGCAGTGGACATGGTTCGGTTCCTTGACCAGGAATCAAACCCGGGCCGCGGCAGGGAGAGCACTGAGGTCTAACCACTAGTCCTCCAGGGACTAACAGAGTGATATATACAGTCAGGTCCATAAATATTGGGACATCGACACAATTCTAACATTTTTGGCTCTATACACCACCAC
>CM075007.1:29727275-29740932 GCA_037576675.1 Pangasius sanitwongsei | reverse complement strand
TGGTGGTGTATAGAGCCAAAAATGTTAGAATTGTGTCGATGTCCCAATATTTATGGACCTGACTGTATATACTGTATCTAATCCTGTCCAAATAAGGCAGGGGTGTCCAAAGTCCGGCCTCAGGGGCGATGCTAACGTTAACTGGCACAAAGCTTGTGTTAGATTGTGTTACAAAGCCTTTTTTTTCTTTCACCTTACAGTGGAGCAGACTTTGCTAACACAGTTAGCTAAATTGCGGGAGCCTTTGTTTCTCTCATTAGACCTGCATATTAATTTACAGAATGATATTTAGTCAGGAGCAATTTCAAAAGATCTGGAAACAAGAACTCTTTTTCATCGAGAGCCAGAGTAAATGCGTGTGTCTCGTATGTCCAGAGACTGTAGCAATAATTAAGGAATGTAATATGACGAAACAAATCACGGACATTGCAAAAAATGTTCCGTGGATGAGAGAAGAGGATGAGAGAAGAGGATGAGAGAAGAGGATGAGAGGGCAGAGACACTGAAGCAGCTGGACGCTCTCCTGCAGAAGAAGCTTTTTATCAGAGCAAACAGGGAGCAGAACATTACTAGAGCTAACAGGTAGAAACTTTTCTCCTTGAAAGAGTCTTTAACTAAAGCGGTTGATGTCATTTGTCTGGAAAAGGAATTTAGGAATATGTTCAGCTGTCAGGCCCCTGAAATATAGCTAAAAATGCTGTCTGGTTTTTAAAAAACAAAATAATACACACACACACTTGCACTTGAGCTAGTTTAGGAGAGGTAATTAATTGGATTACAAGCTGTGTTCTAATTGGCAGATGAGGAGAACTTGGAGGGAAATTTTCCCCAAGAGCACAAAGACACACTCACACAGATGTGTATTAGTCAAATCTAAAAAATACAGTCAACGTGGAAAAGCTTTTCACTCACACACACACACACACGCACTCACACACACACACACACTCTGCTTTGCATTTCAAATCTAATCAAACGCCTGCCTGTTTGTTTGATTGACAGCTCACATGGGTAGATGAGTTTATCGAGCGAGTAAACACACGCAGCGCAGACGTGTGTGAAGTGCTGCACTTAGCGACTCTGTAACTGTCTGCTGCTTTAATATACAGCACAGGCGCTTCAGAGGAGATCGAAACCAGCGCATCAGGCTTTCTGGAGATAAATCAAACAAACTTACAGTGAGAGAGTACAGTGCAATGTTGTTGTTGTTGTTCTTTCGGGCCACATATTTGATTTGGCACAGTTTTTTCACCTGATGCAACCCTCCCCAGTTTTATCCAGGCTTGGGCCCGGCACTGGCAGTGCACTGTCGTATGGAACCCCAGTGGCTGCGGCCGGTTCCCTGGACGGGACTCGAACCCTGGCCGTGGCAGTGAGAGCGTAACCTAACCTCTAGTCCTCCCGGAACCCAACAGTACAGTGATCTAGGCAAAATCAAATGCTTAAAACACACAACAGATTTTCATTATAAAGAGAAGAACATGTTTATTTCTCCTTCTATCACTACGTGCTCAGCCACAGTGTGGAAAAGCAGACCGTAATTTCTGTCCAGACGTGAATGTAATTTATGTAATCCGATGGTGCACTTATCCTCAAAAAAGCAAGAAAAGAAAAGCAATTTTATCATTAAACACACATCTGTGAAGGCCAGAGACATAAAGAAAATGAAAAAATTACATATGAAGACTATGATAAAAAAAGGTTTACTGATAAACAAATTCATATCCAGTCCACAGTGAGGGAACCTGAGGTCTGAAGGAGCTCCAAAATCCAGAACAGTACCAAAATCAGCACCAGTCAGGACCTAATGATATTTAGGATTAATGTCAGCAGCTCTTTGTGCTGGTGAAGGTGATGCGTGATCTCAGCTCATTAACGATGTCACAGAGCAGACGAATGTGTTACTCCGAGCACTTCAATTCAATTACATCTTATTTATATAGCCATTTTAACAGTAGACATTGTCATGGCTAGATTTAGATCCCTAATGAACAAAACAGAGGTGACATTGATGTGGACAAGACGACAAGATCCTTGAGAGGAACCGGACTCAAAATAGAAACTGTCCTCTTCTGGAATTAAAAATTAAAATAAATGAGTGTAAAGGGGGCACTTAATTCTGGAGTATGCATCGTATATCTAGCGCTCTACATCACTGAGTAAAATTAATGAATGTGATCTGTGTATATATATATATATATATATATATATGTGTGTGTGTGTGTGTGTGTGTGTGTGTGTTTGTGAGAGAGAGAGACATAAGATTAGAATAACGGCCTATGTCCCCTCTTCTTCACATATCACTAGAACTCTCCCTAATTACATTCTTCTCATTAAAGTGTGTGTGCAAATCTCAGAGCTGCACACTCGGAGGCTCAGTGTGTGTGTGTGTGTGTGTGTGTGTGTGTGTGGGTCACCTGGAATAACACATGTACCTGACTCAGGTAGTGAGCAGCACTAATGCAGATGCAGTGGAGGAGGAAAAAGAAACATGAGCCGTAAGCAGAAACGTCAGAGACGACTAAAAACAAATCTGCTTCTCGCTTCTCACGGAGAAAAACTGTAATTCTGAGTAACGCTCGTGACTTAGCCAAGCACAAACTAAACATATTATTACTCTGTGTGTGTGTGTGTGTGTGTGTGTGTGTGAGGAACAGTGTAATAAATCAATGCAGTATGGAAGAATAAACACCTGAGCACTGATAACACAGTTTAGACATTAGTGCTCTCAGTGTGTCCTTGTCCACTTCCCCTATCCACTCTGAAGTGTCCACTTGCAGCACAGAGACAGTGAGTGGATTGCTCGGCAGGAACACACTCGACCTTCGCTGTGAGAACAGTCTGGAACAATTTCTTTGAAGGTTTTTATTTGCTAGCAGAGAGACGTAACTCATCTCCATCAGCTCTGGAATCTTCCTTCTGAAATATTCTGAGAGATTTTACTTTCATATGAAGATTTCTAACACACGTTAACTCTGCATCTCTGTTAAATAATCGATTCCTGAATAATAAGGAGAATTCTTTTTGTTTTTCTGTATTGTTTTTTTTTCTTTTTGATGAATGATAGAATAAAACCAGATCTTGGTGATGCACTGAGACTTTAAACCTGATGACTTTCGGTTAGAGCTGAAAGCAAGGCGGTGCTGCTGGTTTTTAATTCTTAAATAAACATTTGACAGATTACATTTTTTGTCATGTATTTACTTTTAAAGACATTTATCCACTTGCATTTGGTAGAATAAATGGAGATGATTCTTCAGAATGTTTAAAAAAAAGTACAACATGGCATTCCACAAAATTCTGCTGAAGGCCATCTTATAATTATTCTCACATTAAATCATTTTCCCTGAACATTTATTTCAAAACATGATGCTGGCTTTCACTTTAACACTGATGGACATTTATATTTATCACATTCTGCCTTTGTTCTTATAAACTTGTGTATTAACCTGCTGAGGCGATGAAAGATCATGAAAGATCAATTATTAAGCGTAATTGCTTAATAATTTAGGAAATATTTGGCATAAAATCTTGAATCGATTGTGTCCCATGGGGGGAAAAACAATTGCAAATCCACTCAGATGTAGCTTCAGAGTTTAGCAGTGAAAAAAGACTTTGTTATTTTATCTAGATTATGAAGAAGTAGAAGTTTTGTATTTTTAAGGTAGAAATTAGTTATAAACAGCAGCACCACAGCTTCCTGTTCCACAAAATTAAATGTAACTATAAACAGATAAAAAAAGTATGACGTGTTGTTCTTTAATAAAAAAAAAAACACTACACCTAAAAATACATAGCTATAAATTAACATAAATGTATTCTTTAATTTGATTCATAAATTGGTTTAACAATGTTCCAACCAGCAACAGGTGAGAACAAAACAGATTATTTTTTTGGCCAATTTAAAGAAATAATAATTACTTTGGTCAGTGCTGATGCAAAACCTCGTGACATGATTTCTGAACATGTGATTGGCTTTTAAGTGAATGTAAAAGGAGAAGATAATGAATGCATGAATGAATCCATGTAGCATATAGGAGAAAAAAAGCAGGAAGTGAGAATTGTTTGTCCATCACATAGATGTCTGATCATTTCTGCTCCTCAGACTCACTGTGGTGGTTTCGAACGAGGCCTCGGGTGCTGCATCAGTCACAGCCCTTAGCAGCGTCGCTCCTTTACTTTGTCCTTTAATGAAAAATGGATGTGTTGTTCTGTACAGTTAATAGCGTCTGCTCTGTAACACGTCTCTGTATCGATCGCTGGACGTCGGGACGGACGTCTGCTTAAACAATAATCGATTTCTGTCCTCGGCTGAGATGGAATGGAGGTGCGGCTCAGCCTCGGCTCGGCTAATCATCACCATGTATGTTTTAGGGAGAATAAAAATGAACAGACGAAAAAGTTAACACTTTGTGACATCATCAATCTGTGACAGTACATTAGCATTCAGGTCACAGTAACACCTTCTTCAGTCCTTCGTGGTCAAAGTGGCGAGTCAGCACTTAAGTTAAAAATGAAGTGAGGAAAGTTCCTCGTATTCAGAGTGGGGTTATGCAGCAGCTTAAGTCAATTTCCTGGGCTCTCCAGGATTCTGATTCAGATTATGAGAAGCAACAGGTCACGCTTCTGAGGTTGCCAGATTTGCCAGAAGTGTCCAAGATGGGCTTTTTTTTTTTTTTACCAGCATCGAGACCACCAGCTTTAAATACAAACTCTCACCCCTGCTTTAGACAAACTCCACGTCTCTGTGCGTAACTCTCACGTAACTTCTGAATACGTCTGAATACCAATGAGTGCAATTTCAGTATTATATCCTCACTGCACACTTAAATCAAAATACTATGGAAGTGTCTCAAACCACACACCTTATTCACTCTACAGCCCACATGATTCCCCCGTGTCCCAGACCAGAGCCGTACACTGTGCTTATACACGGTTCATGTCATTTCCAATCTCTCCATGTGTTATCAAGGTCGTGGTGTTGCCATGGGAACATGTACTGACACAACGCCTCTCTGAGGTGAAGACTGCGACGAATGCTGATTGGTGAATAAAGCTTTATGATCCGGACGGGACACAGAGACAGAAATCAGACCACAGACTCACAGAAAGCATTTCAGCTGTACAGTAAATAAAAAGAAGAACAAACATGCTTCATTTTATCCGAGGAAATCAACGCGAGTCTATAGGAGGCAACGGGGTCTCATTTAAGAAGTATGAATTGAGAATTTATATTTAATAACTGAGGAAATAAAATGTCAGTAGTGAACTTCATATTAATGCACTCAGACTTTTGGACTCTACAGTATGTGGAATATTCAGCAGTCTGTACAGTCGTGACTTTTCCAGAAACCTTTATTTCTATTCAGTGAAGCAATCAGTGGATGTGTCCCAATCCACACACCCTATCAACTATATAGTTCACATAAACACCATCATCAGTCCACTGTGGGCGTGTCCCAATCCACACACCCTATTCATTATAATGTACCAGTGCATCATGGGTATTCTATATTCGCCACTTTGCTTTCAGAAATAACTACAAATTATAGTGCATATATGTTGTGGTACTGAACAAAACCATTGTTTCCAATAATATCTTGAAAAAAATGGTGAAAAATTATAAACCTGCAAATGAAACACAGCCAATATGACCTTATGTATCATGGGAATGGCTGTCATTATTTATTTATTTGCTTGTTAAAAAAAAAGATTTTAACTATCCATCGTGCCTTTATTACTAAAATAATCAATATAAATTCTGAATTATCCAGCAGAACAAATCCTACTTTATACATTATGTCATTTTTCAGTGTATTTTTTCTTCAAAGCCTCAGAAGCACACTGGCAATGTACAAAATAATTTCTGCACCTAGCAGAATAAACCCCCATTTCATACTCAGCCCACTCTCAAATATTTAATGGATTTGAAATATTGAACTGCTGGGCCTCGTATCCTAATTAGCCATATTTACTTTAGCAATAATCACTTTTAATTTCACGCCGTTTTAACTCGGAGTTAATTAAAACACCAACGTTCATTTGCACATTTCCGATTCACTTGCTTTCTCTCTCACCAGCACAGAGACTGTGAAAAAGACTTTTTAAAGCCTTTCATTGTTACAGTTCAATTCAATTTTATTCAATTTTTGTTTGTATAGAGCTCATAACAATGGACACTGCCACAAAGCAGCTTCAGAGAAACCTGGCTGTAGATGTAGATCCTAATGAACAAGTCAGAGGAGACAGAGGTGAGGAAAACCTCCCTGAGATGACATGAGGAAGAAACCTTGACAGGAACCAGACTCCATATGGAACCCGTCCTCTTCTGAGTGACAGATAGTGGGATTATACATCATTCCAGTGTACAGGTGTAGAAGAGTAAAGACACACACACTGAGTGAGCAGCAGTGGAAAATATTTGAGTAAGTTTACTTTATTACTCTACTTAGGTACAAATTTGAAAGATTTGTACTTTACTCAAGTGTTATTGAAATTATGCTTTTAATATTTGTACTCTTACTCAAATAAATGTCCAAGACAAAAAAAAACTTACTTTTTAGTCCTTGGTTTCATTTTGATCTTCAAAATACTTAAAAATTTCAAACACCATGACATTTTTTAAAATTCTTTCTTCTTTCTTCATGAGTAGGTTTAAATGTAGATATTTTTTAAGACTTTTATTTAAGTTACTCTGTACATCAACCTCTGTTAGTGTGTTACAGGAGGTTCAGTGTGAGCAGGTCGGGAATAAGAGTCCTGGGATGAATAACCGGACAGTGTTAATGATTACAGCAGCAGCTCTTAGACACAAACCTACACAATCCAGGTGAGATTAAACACTGGAGCAAGGGGGAGACTTGGACATAAACCGTTTTTCTTTAGGGTATTCATGTGGAACCATTCACAGCAGCAGAGAGTGAGTGCAGAAGAGAAAATCTTTTAACAAAATGCCTAGACTTAAAGATTGAGACTACGTCTGAGTCTCAAACATTAATTGGAAGGTTGTTCTTTAGCTGGAGGATTTGTAGGGAAAACTCTTTCCCCTGATGAAGTCTTCATTATGTTAGGTACTAATAAAGAGCCTGCACTATTTGATTGGATCATGATAGACCAAATTTTTTTCTCGGCATACTGTGGGGTGAGACAATTCAATGCTTTATTGCTCATTAGTAGTATTTTACATTGCTAACTTACTTCAGTGTTTCATACTCATTTGTTCTAATCCAAATTTCTGTTAAATAAACTATATTAAGTCCCTGATCACTTTTAGTTTCCTTTACAAATAAGCCAGATCAACTGTGACAGCTATGCATTTCAAATGATCTAATTTTGCATTAATTGGACTGCTAAAACAACCTTTCTTAGATTTTTTGGCATTCTGAAAAGTTCCATGTTCACTGGGCAGTCAATAACAATTTCACACCTACAGAGTGACCTATACACTAGCTGGAGCTCATAAACTGCTGACTCAGTGTATTTATAAAACATGAATTCATCTGTAAGTAAGCTAATTAATATGAGAAATGTTAGAGTGTATGCATCCAAACTGCTTACTGTATGTTTTTCTCAGCAGAATGTGTACAGTATGTGCTAAATCTTTCTGCCCTCTTTATGAAATGCCTTGCTGCAGTAAGGAAAATTTAAATAAACAAAAAATCTTCATGCAAATCTTCATCACGTTCCTGTGATCCTCCTTCGGCAGGCTGTGATCCATATCCAGTGAAGCAGAGATAGAGAACATTCTCAGAGAAGAGAAGGGAATACATTTCTTCTAAATGATTAAAGTTATCTGTAGTGAGAAAGCCTGGTGATGTATTGATATTTTTATTTGGACTTTTATCCAGAGAGGAAGAAATGATGAGAAAAAGCACTGTCACAATCAACAAATCAATAAATCAGAGGTTAAAAGTAATCATTTAACATGCGGAGTGTGTCTGCTCTTACTACTCCTCATCCAGACATTTCATTTCATAATGGAATAACAGAATGTTAAGCAGATTTTTGAGCACTAATTGTTTGTTTTAGGAACTGCATAAAAAGGTTTTTAATCCTAAAGCCAAATCTAATATAGTGCACAATGCCATTTTTCTTTCAGGCTGGACTAAATTTGCATTTTTCCAGGCATCATCATTCATACAGGTTATTTAAATGAGAGCTAGGGGACGTCATCTTTTCACCTCATGATAGAGGATTTTTTTTATCCCCAGAATCAAACAACAGCATTGATGAATTTTACATTAATTTTGTCATGACCTTAAAGGGGCTGGGCTACTGGCTAGACTACAGCATGGGTGCAGAGGCTAGCACGTGGGATAGTGAATAGACTGGATACGAAGCATACACAGTGTTTTCTTTGTATTTTCTGTTTCTCCAAAGCAACTTTGATGTTATATTTAATAGCTAATTGCTCCTTCTTTTGCAGCATGGCCATTTGCAGTCATGTGTAATGCTGTATTCTTTAATAAAGCTGTCAAGCAAGTAAACATCTTTTATACGGGCAGTGTGAAAGCACAGTGACCATGAAAGTGAAACAGAAACATTGGGAATTTTTGCCTCAATCAATGTGTTGATAAATTGCTATGAAAAGACTAAAATTACAGTGTAATTACATTTCTCAGGATTCCTACCCGAACTTCTTTGTGATCTGCATATTGAAAAATATCAACACTGTTTCATAACCAAAGAAAAGAGTCAAGCGCTCACATGAACAGCCAGCACTGGTTATGAATCAAACAGCATAACTTTACTCCCTTCTCTGGATTCTGATTGGTCAGAAGGTGGTGATTAGTTTTCTCTAACAGCAGCTCTGACAGTCGCGCAGGTTTATATTCATGCGCTCGTTCAAATACGTTATCATTTCCGTAGTAACAGCTCATTCACAGGGACGTGTACAGTGGACGCTCCACATAAACAGATTAAAAAATGTTTGTAAACATTGATATGGTGAACTTTTCTGTAAGGAGATGTTATTTATGGAAGGAGTCTCCAGTGTCAGCGCTATGCAACAGTCACAGGTAAAGCTGTAACTGTTACACTTCTTTGCCTGACAAGCTGCATTCTTTTGGTCTCATTAACTTCAAGAGAGAAAGAGAAGCTGGTGAGGGAACGACTGTTTATAGCTGCTATAATGTAAGTGAGAACAGGAAATGACTTGTTTCACCGACGTTCCGCAACATAAAATGTAACTAAAAATGGGTAAAAAGTATGATGTGTTGATTTTAATAAATTAAAAAAAATGTATCATTAAACATTTAAAACACCAGGGAATGTGCTACTATAGAAAAAAAATCTGCCTGTGGGGGGAACAGTAGCTCCTCACACGCCACCCGGGCGCTCAGGATTTTACTGTAACAGCATCACACAGAGGCTGAGACGGTGCTGATTACGGAGAGGTGGTGACATGCGGCTCTGTAAACACCGTGTCAGAGTGACCTGCAGGATCCGAGCCGTGATGGACAGAAGCTTCTAGAGAGGAGGAAGAATGGAGCTTTATAGTAAATTGCAGGCTAAAAGGACTCGGTGTTCGTGCTCAGCATGTTCAACACACACCCCAGTAACACAGCAACACACACCCCAGTAACACAGCAACACACACCCCAGTAACACAGCAACACACACCCCAGTAACACAGCAACACACAGCCCAGTAACACAGCAACACACAGCCCAGTAAGACAGCCACACACCCCAGTAACACAGCAACACACACCCCAGCAACACAGCAACACACACTCCTGTAACACAGCCACACACACTCCAGTAACACAGCCACACACACTCCAGTAACACAGCACCACACACTCCAGTAACACAGCACCACACACTCCTGTAACACAGCCACACACACTCCTGTAACACAGCAAGACACACTCCTGTAACACAGCAACACAGACTCCTGTAACACAGCCACACGCACTCCTGTAACACAGCCACACACACTCCTGTATCACAGCCACACACACTCCTGTAACACAGCCACACACACTCCTGTAACACAGCATCACGCACTCCTGTAACACAGCATCACGCACTCCTGTAATACAGCACCACACACTCCTGTAACACAGCCACACACACTCCTGTAACACAGCATCACGCACTCCTGTAACACAGCAACACGCACTCCTGTAACACAGCAACACACACTCCTGTAACACAGCCACACACACTCCTGTAACACAGCATCACGCACTCCTGTAATACAGCACCACACACTCCTGTAACACAGCAACACACAGCCCAGTAAGACAGCCACACACACCCCAGTAACACAGCAACACACAGCCCAGTAAGACAGCAACACACACCCCAGTAACACAGCAACACACAGCCCTGTAACACAGCCACACACACTCCTGTAACACAGCAACACACACTCCTGTAATACAGCAACACAGACTCCTGTAACACAGCCACACGCACTCCTGTAACACAGCACCACACACTCCTGTAACACAGCACCACACACTCCTGTAACACAGCAACACACACTCCTGTATCACAGCCACACAGACTCCTGTAACACAGCAATACACACTCCTGTAACACAGCAACACACACTCCTGTAACACAGCAACACGCCCTCCTGTAACATAGCCAGGCACACTCCTGTAACACAGCCACGCACACTACTGTAACACAGCAACACACACTCCTGTAACACAGCAACACACACTCCTGTAACACAGCCACGCACACTACTGTAACACAGCAACACACACCCCAGTAACACAGCCACACACACTCCTGTAACACAGCCACACACACTCCTGTAACACAGCCACACACACTCCTGTAACACAGCAACACACACTCCTGTAACACAGCCACACACACTCCTGTAACACAGCAACACACACTCCTGTAACACAGCAACACACACCCCAGTAACACAGCCACACAAACTCCTGTAACACAGCAACACACACTCCTGTAACACAGCCACACACACTCCTGTAACACAGCCATACACACTCCTGTAACACAGCAACACACACCCCTGTAACACAGCAACACACACTCCTGTAACACAGCAACACACACCCCTGTAACACAGGGTCACATTTGTAACTGAGGTTTAAAGCAGAAGCTGAGAGAAAGTTTAATCTCAGAAACCCAGAAACACTAGAAAAATACTGATTGACTTCCTCCTCTCACACAGAGAAACATGATTTCACTAATTGTTACTGCTATAACCTGCAGTGATGCTCACAACCATCACTTTTTCATCATTTATTTTGTAAATTATTTGTAAAATGCTTTGTAGAGTTCAAAGAAAGCAAATGGAATTTGTGGTGGACTTCATCTCTGAACCTTCAGGCATTGTCAGAAGAGCAAATCATTAATACATACTTTAACTATCTAACGGAGTTCAGCTATCTTTAAAAGTTTGAAAAAAGAGTGATAATATAATAACCAGGATAAAAGGTTATGCATTTATTGTGAGACCGAGGAGGCCATTTCAGACTTCTCTCTCCAGCCACAGATTTGAGTTCCTCCTGGGAGGTGTCCAGATGTTCCCACACCCACTGTGTCTCTGTCCAGTTGAACGTGCTGATTCAGCTCGACCGTACACAGCAGCACAGTTGAGTCTCCTGTACTCACAACCTTATTCTGTTGGTCTCGACCCTCAGCTCATGAGCTTCATCCATAATCTGAGCTCCTGCTTCACTACCTCAGGCTGGTACAGTGACTGTAACACTGCTGCCACTGAGCTGATCTGTTCTTTTTGCATCACTTGTAAATAAGATCCCAAGATATTTCAACTCATCCACCAGGAGTAAGGTATCTCCCTCACCTGAGGAGAGCATCCCAGTCTTCTCCTGAGTGCAGTGCTGTGGCTTCAGATTTCAAGATGAACACAACTCTCACTGCACTAGACCAGATCATATGCAATGAGGTACTGATAGTCCTGCAGTACCTCCTACAGCAAACGTTGAGGCACACGATCTCTAAATCCACACAACACACTTGACTGGATTAGCAGTGAAAAATTGTGATATTTTATGGTGATATTTTCAGCCTATCATATCTCAATTATGTAAATGAAGGCATCAGTTTACCAGGGAAATGAGGTGTGTCTAATTTGCATAGTCATAGAATCTGGAATTCATATTGAGGCTAAAAATGTGCCTTTTTATGTCCTGTAATAACATTTTTCTGTTGAGCCACCATGTCCCACAATTTATTATTCAATATCGAAAAATTTTTTATGGACTTTAAAATAATTTTAAATAATGCAGCTGGACTAATATCCCTGACACAAATGGATTTTAGCCGCCTGGTGAGTAGGCACACCTATCTTTTCTAATGCATATGACTCCTGAAATGACTTTTTTCATGTTAGGCATGGATAGAATAATTGCTAAATAATTCCATTAAAACTGTTCATTTAAAACATATTTGAGAAGAAGGATAAACCTGGTCTATTTATTTATTTATTTATTTATTTATTTATTTAACTGCCATTATTCTTGCAATAATGTCAAAGTGTTCAACTTAGGCCTGGCTGCCTGTTACACTTGAGTGCAAAAGTTTGCACTCCTATGGCTCTTTAACACCACAAAAAGAGAATTCCACAAGGAAAAAAAAAACATATTCAGGAATTTATTCAACAGTCATTTTATTTGTTTCACGCTTAATATATTAACATACACTGTGTGGCCATTTTTTGTCATGTTATAATAAAAGGACACTTGTTCTTTTATGTATTATTCCTGTAAATTACATTTAAAATGTAAGTTTTTTTAAGAATTATCTTGCTCAGGGTAAGACTTGAGTGTTCATTTAGATAAATACTGAGATACTGGGTCAAGTGGATTTTATTTTGATGCATCAAACAATAACTAGCCCGTGTTTCACTAGATACCCTCACGCCAAAACAAGCCAAAAAACAGAACTGAACATGTCACATGGGATAAAAAGATCCAATTTATGAATATCCACATTTGCAGAATCTCGTAAACACATCAAGGTCATACACAAAGACACAGCCATCAGCGTGAGCGAAGGAAAGAGCAGGTGTGATTTTCCCACAATGCAATTCTCTCTGGGTTGACAGCAGTGTGGAGCAGATGTGGAGCAGCAGCAGGTCACATGATCACCTGGTGTTTTCCTCAGAGAGTAAAGAGCTCCCTCAACCCATTTTTAGTAGATTTTATACTAACAGAACAGCTACAATTGTATAAAATCCTCAGTTCATCATCTTATCATTTCAGTGAATGTCAATATTAATAACAGAAAGTTGTTTGCATCAGAAGTACCAAAATAATCTTTTTTTTTTTTTTTAATTACTCGATATAGCAGCTCAAAAGAACCCAAACCTATATGCTTTGCCCCTTTGCCCTGGTGAACCAGAGTACCATGCCCTGCATTTTAATACTGAAACCTGACTGACCCTTATATTCTGCGATGCAATAACTCTGAACAACATGTCATTTGGGGAAGCACTTATATCATTGCACATTCTATTTGTTCCATCTTGTTTGCACACCACTTCTGATTTGAGTTAAGTGTTTTTCCTCAACCCCAGTGTTACCTCCTCAACCAATCAGCATTTCATACACAGTTCTGCAGATTCACACACACACACACACACACACACACTCCTGTTAACCCATATGAGGATGGGTTCTCTGTTGAGTCTGGTTCCTCTC
>CM075007.1:29691589-29718540 GCA_037576675.1 Pangasius sanitwongsei | reverse complement strand
TGGGGTGCAGTCTGTGTTCCAGTTCATCCCAAAGGTGTTCAGTGGGGTTGAGGTCAGGGCTCTGTGCAGGACACTCATTTACATTTACATTTACATTTATGGCATTTTGGCAGACGCCCTTATCCAGAGCGACTTACATTTCTCTCATTTACACAACTGAGCGGTTGAGGGTGAAGGGCCTTGCTCAAGGGCCCAGCAGTGGCAGCCTGGCGGTGCTGAGGACTGAACTCATGACCTTCCGATCAGTAGTCCAACGTCTTAACCACTGAGCTCCCACTGCCCTCAAGTTCTTCCACTCAGTCTTTCTGACACTTTTGTAAATGTTGCAGAAAGTTTTTGTTTGGTTTGGCTTACGCAAACATTTACACACTTCACTAAAATGAGACCTAATGTAAGTGTTTTGGTTAATGTAAGTTAAACTATGTTGGTAGATGGCTAAAAATACTGAAATTTAATGTGATATTTCATAGAGGGTACAGTTTTAAGAAAAAAGAGGGTTTGTCAGTGGTTCTTTGAAAGGTTAAAGGTTCTAGCTTTCTTACATTGACACACTGATGAAGCCACACATTGAGAGTTTATCGAGCAGTACTCCAAGGTGAAGGAAAAAAAACTCAGAGCAACGGTACCATGGAGTAATCCCAACCTATAACTGGATACAGTGCAGAGTTGGGAATACCAATAACAACATGGGGTACATATGCTGCATCTGCAACTACCAATCAAGTGAGGCTATGGTCACAGAGTGGGAATGGGTCAAAATCCACTGAAGAACTTTTGAAGCCAAAGCTCTCCGATGCCTGGGTTTAGCAGATCATATGGGCTAAGCCTCAGCATAGTCACAGCAGAAGTTCAGAATTGTACCATGATCACTCCTCTGGACCATAGCTTTCACAATAGACCAAATAAAACAACCACCTATCAATATCTATACTGGGAGTAGAAGAAGGACCAAACAGTGTGGGCTGGTTGATTATCCACCATCAAGGGAGAAGGACAACCTTTATCAGCCATCATCAGCCATCACCAGCAACACCAGCCTGGGTAAGAGACGGAACAGGACTGAAGAGTTATGATGGAAACCATAACTGCAAGTTCTGCATGGATACTCAGACTGGACGTAACTAGGGTGCTGGATGTGACCTTTGAAGGCTTGGAGATTTGCGTGGGAAGTAAGCCATGACTTTCAAACAGTTGTTCATTGGTGGAATTTCCTATGCTTCCTTAGACCAAGGGAAAAGTTGGGGCAGTTATGCTAAAATATGTTAATATATTCTATATATAACATCGTCAAACACATACCGCTAGATTTTATTTCACATTAATGAACTCAGAACATTTTCCATTTACCATGATCGAAAGCAAGGACACTGCATCTTTCAAGCGAGAAAATCGAGCTGAGTTGAGAGCACTGCCCAAATCATTACTAATGTGAGATGGACAGAACGGGGCCAGACTACCAGGCAGTAAGTTAATATTGGAAAGTTCAAAACACCTACACAACTGTCAGTTATTCCATATTCATATGTCGATTGGCTCATCTGCTGCTTTTACTGGAGGGGGAGAACTGCTCTTTTGCCATATTTTTAAGTCTTAACTTGTAGCAATGTACTGCGATGTTAAAATACATACATGCAAAGAATGAATAAAGTTCAATGTTGCTGAGTCATTTAACAAAAAACAAACAAAACAAAAAAACAGGACAGAAGTGAAAGAGCATCAGCAGTGCCTTGAGGTTTTGCACTTGTTCACCCTGGCAGTCAGGTTTAACCAGGAGCAAATATCATCTCTCTCTTAATATAGCAAAGACCACAAAACAGGCAGTGCATCCAGAAGCAAAGAGGTGCAAACCAAACCATGGCAACAGTATGCAGGGATGACACAAAGAAGCAGACGAGGCACAGTCGCAAATACTCCTAACAAGGAACCTTAGAAGAACTCCAATTCATGGTAAGCTAAAGGGTAAAAAGCTCAGTCTCTGGGGGAGATGAATGTTTTCAGTGCCTGCTCTGGCCTATCTCTTATATTCTCAAGATGCAGAATTACTTCTCCATATTCCGATATGGCTGCACTCAGTTCAGCGTGATGGATTGTGCAGTGCTGTCGCTGGTGGCTGTATTCATCCAGTGTGTATTCAGAATAAAGTGTAGCACAGGGTGTCAACATTTGCAGTATAACCTAAAGCTCTGTTATATTTCAGCTCCTGGAAATTCACTGATTTGTTTTGTGTTTTTTTCACCTCAGCTGCCACAGGATGATCTCTGGGTGAACTACAGCAGGTCGGTTCAGTATGTATACACCACCTGGGTGAAAGAACAATCCATGTCTATTATAGTCTGTGAATTACAGTCAGAGAAACAATTTAATGGATGCACTCAATGAATAGGAGGTTACATTTCACTGCTTGAATTGCATCAGTCTCAAACTCCTAAGCTATAAAACGCTTTGTGATGTGAGGCTGGAGCTGCTGCTGCTGTTGTTGTTGTTGTTCTTTTTTGTGTGCTTTACCCATTAGTAAGAGAGAGAAGTGGCCTCATATGAAGAGAGTCATGAACTCTCAGCTCCTCATAAAGGACTTAAATAGAGAGCTGACTCAGCAGTATCTCACCCCCAGAGCATCTGATACACTAGCGAGCATACTGTACACTAGAGGTTCCATGGCCATTCACTGTTACCTGTCCGCCAGAAATTTGTCACCTTCTCCATAATTAAAGAACAATCTGATTCACAACATTGCTACTTGAGACTGTTTTATTAGTGCAGTTATCTGCCAATAAACAACAACAAAGGATGCAGCAAACTACACAACCACACACACACAGGCTACAAATGACATTTCCTGCTTCAGTGCTTTTTAGGCTCCACTGTAAACAATGACGATAAATAAATCAATACCATAAATGTGCAAAACAATAAATCTGCGTATCGCATTTATTGCACAGATTTGTGTAGCTTAAAAACCACTGAAGCTGGAAAAATTCTTAAAATGCACTCAGTACAGCAGTGTCATGGAGGTTTTTCCATCAGGTTCATCTCTGCCCTCAGTAGAGTCTGGATGGGCCTCTGCATGCGCCACTGAGCTCATTCTAAACTAGCTGAGTGGGGTTTGATAGTGATATGCAACCCGCGGCTCTGAAGCACTCTTTCACACAGCACTGGTCACGGTGGAATTCACTCTGCCACCGTTCACAGATTTTATTACTCACACTTCCACAGTTAATACAAAGTGAAATGGAAGTGTGTGTTCCATTAAAGCAAAAGAAAATAAAGACTTTTTCCAGTACAGTCTTACACAATATGCAATTGACTAAGAACAGCTAAAAACTAGTCCTACATATTATTCAGTGTAACACTACATTTAGCTGCTTTCTTTCTTTTCTTTACCGTATGCACTTGATAACATACATCCCTAAAGATTTAATGCAGAATTCTGCAATGGAGAGTTTCCCTGTTCTGAAAAGGTTCCATTCAGAACCTCCCTCTTCGGAATGATATAATATTTAACCTTTTGACAAACACTTGAGAAACCCTCTTTTTAAAAACTGCACCATCTATAAAAATGTCACAAACTTTTTTCACTTAGTAACGTTTTCTTTATCCATCTTGGTAACCTAACTTAACTTACATCAAACATAACATTTACAATCCTAGAAAAGGTTTTACAGCATTTTTCAAACGGTTCTTTGTAGTTCCCTAAAAAGTTCTTGTTTGCAATCCTTTCTGACAGGGAAACTTTGCTGTAGGGTTTCACATATAACCTTTAAGGGTTCCCTTTTAAGGGACAATAAAAAAAAACCCTAAGTGTGCGTGTTATTCACAAACTTCACAAATCTAAGATGATAATATGATTACAGTATAGATTTTTATTAATGATATGCAATTTGTTGTTATGAAATGTTTAGAAGCCTTTTAGCCTTTTATCATTTCCTTATTTCCGTCTCTCAGTTTTTTCTGTGTTTAAAATTAAGCGTTTGTCAGCATGGAGCTTGATCTGTAGGGCTACATGAAGATGGAACCTGGTTAGCTTTTCACAAATGTTTTGAACACGTGAACAGAGAAAGTTGCCAATTAAACACCCCCAGTAGCAGTGAGACCAGGACACACACTCACTATGCCATCATTTATTGTAATTTACTTTTTGCATACTGACTCAATCTTCCTGTGGATTGTTCGTCTCTTCAATGAGCTCCAGTGGTAGAGGGCGTGTGAAGAGATGTGGATCTCCCCCTGCAGTGTAATGCTTCCTTCTCTGCTCCACTCTATGGAGGCTGATTGGATCCTGCGGACGTTCAGCTACAAATCAGAGCTCCATTCACATCCAGAAAACGTCCCAGGAGTCAGTGTGATAGTGATCTCAGCCCAGCATGAACACATTTAGTCCTGCTTCAAATATGGCACTGGAATAAATGAGGGACTCCACTAATGGAAATTCTCCACTGGATGTCTTATTTTAGTGATAAACTGGGCTCAGTGTGTGTTTGGAAAATCAGATTTTTGAAAATATTTGTTCGGCTAATATGTAAGTGATATTTTGATTATGATGTCACACTCCTTTTGCTGATGATGGAAAAGTGTTGTGATAAATTCTTGATGTCAAGTGCACCTTGGAATTTCATAAATAAGCACTCAGTTGTTCTCTTGTTTTCAGGATTTGTTTTGAGCCCAGACATAATTAACCCTTGCTGTATGGAAGAATGGTACGCCTGGTATGTCCTTCCATTTCCTACAGAACATTTCACTCAGTCTCTAAAGAGTTAGTTTCTAAAGGCAGCAATGTGAATGTGGCCTGCCTCTTCTGAATAAAGTGAGATGATGGAATATCTGGGGGTCTACAGGGGTTTTCACGTTAGTGCTTCCTCTACTTTCAGTCATGGTTATCACATCTTTTTCATGAGTGAACCAAAGTGGCTATAATGAGCTCATGATCATGGAGGCTTCTGAGTGGGTGGTTTTCATTGATTGGGAACATGCACCTAGGCAGAGACCATGGAAGAGGTGATAGTCTTCCTCCAAACCAGTTTTGACCAGGCTGCAAATTCAGGATGCCACCCCAATTCCATGCCAGGTCAAAGGTCACAGGCTACACAAGATGGCGCGATGCTAGTGGCAGCCGATTACAGCAGCTCCTGTCTCAAGAGACCTTATATCTTACCTGTATTACCTACAGTATATTAGGTTTTTCTATGAATACTTCTAACTCTCCGTGCTGCTGTAATAGGTGAATTTCTCTCTGGGATGAATAAAATGATCTATCTATCTATCTATCTATCTATCTATCTATCTATCTATCTATCTACCTATCTAAAACTAGGATTTGGTATAACAGGTGCAATGTTTATGCAACTTGTGGTAACAGCATTCCAAGAGCTGAATACAGTTCCTGAAGACATGATCTCTGAGGATACTGTGGGACCCACCTCTGAAACTTCAATTCCACAAAATCCTACTCCACCACTTCCTTGGTTGAAGGTCCAGTCAATGCTGCACAAAAAATGTATTGCCTCTGCTGCTGGAATCACAACATTGCCTGATCTGACCCAGGGAAGTAAATCTATGACTATCCCAGAAGCTACTTTGGGGCTTATTTAGATCCTGATTTCAAGGAGAGTGGCATGTTTTGCACAGATGGTACTCAGGTAACTGGTGTTAAATTGGGTTTAGTTGCCCTCCTGCTGTAAACACTGGAAGAAGGAGAGTGTAGTTTTGGAGGGGAGTCTGTGGATGACGGGATTGTAAGTTTGCAAAAACAAATATCTTTTGAGATGAGTTTCAATAAGCAGAAAATGTGTGAAATTCTGTAACTGGGATTGTTTAAAAGCAGTCTTTAACTGTCTTCATGTTTCTATAGGTAGAAGTGATGATCTCTCTACAAGGGCGGAACATCTAAACTCCAGGTTTAATGTGTGTAATCAGTATTCCCTACACACACACACACACACACACACACACTGCAGGCTGTAAGCAATCAGCTCTGAATTATGGGAAAGGTTTATGCTCTAGGTGAGGCCAGCGAGCGCATGAATCTTTCATTTCCTGTCAATACTTAGTCACAACAAATGATGGAGGAAGGATTAGGGCAGTTCTTCTAAACTCCAGTCCTGCAGACACAAAGATCTGCACAGTTTCAAGGTCTCCTAACTCCCAACACATCAAACCTAACTCAGGATGTGTTTAATAAATAACCAATGAGATAGATAATGTGTGTTTAAATTCAGAAGCCTTGAAATCATGAAGACAAGAATAGATTCACGAAATTCTGGATTAGAACAGTTAAATCATGGTTAAATAGGATGAACACCTAGATATAGTTTTACATTTATTTATCATTATCCAAAGCAGTTTCTTAGTGATGCTAATATACATGTATAAAAATCCAAAGTCTACTTCACACACGTCTGATTAAATTTCTCATTAAAAACCAACAACATTCTATAGATTTGCACTCAAGTCAAAGTTTTATGATACCTTTCATTTTGCTCACAAGTTGAATATTTTTGACTTGGTGACTTCTGATCTAATGAGCTTGAGTGCTTCAATTTAAAGAAAACATATGTAGATGCACACAGCAAACTTATTGTAGAACCCTGTGTGTGTGTGTGTTTGCGTGTGTGTGTGTGGGAAGAAGGACTTGGGAGACAGGCAACTTTTGATGGAGCTTCATGCTTCTTTTAATTTCCTTTTCTTTCTTTCACCCGTGAGTGCTTATAAGCATGACAAATTAAAGGAAACCTGAGAAGAGACAAAGGAAGAGCCCAGTGGCATTTATTTATTTTAACTTTTTCATGTTTTGGCTTCATGTGCCCCTTAAAGTAAAGCATCACTGCAAATCCTCATTCTGCTCCAGGCCTCTGATGCCCTATAACAATTCAGATAAAAGAATTAGACTCATCATATATCATATATGAGAGTCTGATGTATATTAGCGTCATCTTCTCTTTATCAATCTGTGTGTATTCAATAGCAGCTGCCTTCTTATTATATACCAGCCTCTGATGCATATAACTAAGGTCAGTTGTGATTGGCTGTGAACTTTCAGGAAGTCCTGCCCCTTATTTAAGCCCTAAATCATTGTAGCCATCATTGACGCTTTGTCATGGCTTGAAAAGCAGAAAGGTGCTAACATAATTATGCAGCATGTGTTATACTCTTACTGGAAGTTAATTCTCAATCTATTTGGTCAAGAAGATTCTTCCCCATTGTTGATGGTGATAACCAAATTATAAGCTATGTGGTGCATTATACTGTAGTTTTCATATTGTAAATGTAATGTTGTTAAATTGCAAAAACAATGGCTTGCCACAGTTCCTGTTTTCTTTCTACTTTTTTGGGAAAACAACGAAATTAGGTTATGTCAATGCCAACAGCACTAAAGATCTGACTTCCTTTCAGATGTCATTGTCACTAGAGACTCATACCCGAGCTAGCTGTCAGTCTCTTCTGGGAATCGCAATGACTCGGTGTATGTGTTTCTTGTTTTGTTCTCCACCTCAGTGCTATATGTCCTTTGGTGACTTCACTCAGCAGGAGCTCTGGGTCTCACATTTACATTTTCGGAGTTATTGTGTTGACAGGGCCGGAAGTGTAAAAGGAAAAAAATCACTTTGAAGAAAATACCTTTGAGCATTTGATGGAAGTGTTGTTTTCAGTTATTTTTATGTAGTTTTAATGTTCATGGCCTTTATAGTAAAAGAACAAGTGTGAGTATAAATGGGCCTGATTAGGCTAGCATGCATTTCCTTCCGTAAATTTTAATTCATCCTGTATTGAGCAGTTATAGCTTGCCATGTATCCTGCTACTTTTTTCTGAACCTTTATGCTGTTATTCTGGTCCACTTTTAAAATCCCTTTCTCGGTTGGATGCTGGTGAAAGGCTGATGGAAAAGGGCAAGGATATGATTACAGAATGTGGCTTGCAAATAGTGTATTCATCTCAATAGCATAAATGTCAAAGCCCCCCACCTGCACCTCCCTGTGAGAGCCGACCGCCCCGGACACATTTAAATCCAGAACACACTCCTGTAAGAGTTTCTGGTTCTCTGCATTCAAGTGAAGCAGAAGGGATTTATTCAATCCTGTTATTGTACCTGCTGTATGTGGGAGCTAGAGAAGTGACTAGAGAGTATAATCCATTACAAATAGGCCTATAATTATCACAGTAATTAAGTACCTGTAACACAGAAGCCTAGAAGAGGTTCACAAAGCAGAGAGATGAATCCAACTCTCAATTTTTCAATCAAGGTTGCTAAACAGGCAGAGGTCAATAACCAATCACTGCAAAGCAAACAGGAAAAAAGGGTATCCAAATAGCAGTAAGGAAACAAACACAAGGTATGGTACACAGACAATCAGAGGAGCAGTAATCAAAACATGGCTCAGGAGTGTGAGTAAATGAAGTGCAGTGAGTAATTGAGCTTGAGAATCAATATTCAGGTGAGGTTGCCCTTTAAAGGTCTGGAGGAGTTATTACAGGTGTGGACAAAGTAGCATTTTATAAACACAAGAAAGTCACATCTATAGAAAATACAGCACCTACGAAAAGATCTGGTGGTCATATGAAGGTTATATTACTCCAGCGTCATGGCAGACGAGTACCTGATGAACATAATTCACAAAGTCCATAAGAAGCATTGACCAGACTGTGGGTGAGCTCCACTTCCCCTGTGAGCGAGCCAAAGGATTTATCATACTCGCAAAAATATGAAATGTTGGATTTACTTAACTTTGTTATGTCAACAGGTTCTATGTAACTGGGTTAATTAGCATATAAATAACATTATTTATTTCAATAAACTTTAGTTAATTTCATAAGGTTAATCCAGTGCTGTTTAGCTGAATCCGGTTAACTTAATTCTGTCCAAAACTATTAGGTTAATTAAGTTTAATTATCCTAAAATTAATATTTTTACCTTCAACCAAAACAAATAATCCAGTTTCATTGATGAGAGTTTATTCAACGAATAATGCACTCAATGAACAACTGCACTCACTGAGTATGACATGTATGAGTAGGTTTAACATGCATTTAGAGCAAATAGTTTTACAGAATCCGAAACAGATATTTCATTATTAGAATAACAAGTAGGAATACACACCAGGTATGACAATAGCACTAAAACAGATTAATACATCACAATTTCCCACAACACCTTAGTGGCTGGTTATTACACCTCATATGTCAGTATGTGTATTTTTAGGGTAATCATCCTGACACCTCCAACCATATATAATCAGCAAGAGGGTATGGGTCTTTCAACTCGTTCGAATTCGAAGGCCCTGAAGTACTCTCGATACCATGAACACATTTTTTTGGCAATGAAAGCCACCTTGTCTTTGATTATACAAATATGAGTAATTTCTGGAAGCCCACAAAGAGACCCATGGGCAATTATGATGCCATTTTGGTAGGTGATGCCATCACAAGAGACATTCTGGGCAATGTTGACAGTGGTGATACCAGGATACCTAATATTAAGGCAAAGTACGACATCCTCTTTCATGACCTCAACAGTGATTGCAGAGACACGTGTGACCTGTAAGGTGGCCTTTTCAGAGCTGGGTAACTGCATGTAACATCCAACCATCAACTGGTGTTTACTTGCCAATGTTAGTGTTATGTTCTTGAAGCACTTTGTGTGCCTAACTACTTGTTGAAAGTAGCTATGCTTAGCTTCAAATCATAACGTCCAAATTAAAACTAGAGGGCCAAAACAGCGAATCATTTCCAGGTAGTGCTCCAGTGATGCTTTGGAAGCAGTTGTTTAAGTGGGAATTCCTGATATTTCTGATGATGTTCTGAGATCTTGCATTCCAAGTATGTAATGGTCTTATCTGTATGAACTGAAGACACAACCAGTTCCACAATATCCTTTAAGTCTAAAATCATAAGCCACACAGGTTCATCTGCAGGCACCAAATGCCCAATAATCAATGGCAATAATCTTAACAGACACCAATTTTCATGTGCATTGCCACCAATTGATTTTTTACTTGCAAATGTCCGTGGCACCATTTGAGGTCGATTTTCCTTATCATCCCACTTGTACAGAAAAGTATAGATGAGTTCATTGAGCTTATCAAGATTCAAGATCTTCTTTGAAATAATTACAGCAAAGCACTCTGCCAGCTCAACCGGTACTATGCCTTCAAAAAGATTGTGTGCCCAATCGGGAGGATAGCACGTTGTAACACTAAAGTAGCTAAGGCTGTCACTGAAAACACATGCTTTTCTCACACCCATGACATTTACTCCTTTTTCCACAGCGAGTTTAACATGTCCTTGGTGTTCCTCTGCAGTCCGAAGTGTAAATTCACCTGCTTTCACTTCATTGGTCTGAGAATCTGCACGAGAAGCTGTACAAAATCAACAACAGTACTCATCTGAAAAGTTTTCAATGAAGCCAGCCATACAATTATCGGCCACAACGCATTGTACTGTTCCTTTTAGGAATGTTCTCAGCTGGTGGACATACACACCTTGCTGTTCCAAAGTTTTTGGATCATGCAAAAGAAGTTGCAAGACTTTCTCAAATCCATATGTCTTCATGAGTACTGTCTTGCATGAAACTGCAAGATAAATTGAAGACAATGTTGACTGAAACATTGATGGTACATTACCCAAAATTCAGCAGATTGCACATAACGCGTTTTTTTTCTTGTTGTCCTGAAAGGGTTGCAAAAAGTCATCAACATATAAGCACATAGATATCCTCAACTCCTCTGAGAAGAAACCATTTGCTTTAAAATACTGACCATTCTGAACTGACCTAAACTGCTGAGAACTGTGACTTTCAACCACGTTGTCAAGCAGGCCATTGTGACGAAGTAGATTCTTTAAAGACTCAAGTATTGGGACGTATTGAAAGGTTCTGTTTCCCTTGGCCTCAAGAACATACTCTACAGGGTCTACAACTTTAAAATTTTCCCTGTAATACTGTTTACGTTTAAATACAGAGGCTAGCGGTCCGCCATGCTTTATTGCAGTGAGTAAAGGGTTTGTTGTACTCAAAGACGTCGCAAGATCTTTAACTTGCAACTCATCATTGTCAATCCTGTGGTTTTGAAAGTTGTCTACAATAATTCTGTAAGACAAAGGGAAAGAAGCATCACTCAGTAAATAATGCAAGTCCTCCAACAACTCGTCGACAGCTGTGCCTGGGGCTTGGTAGCGATTCTCCAGCTTGAACAGCAAGGAAGCGAAGTTAAGCTCTACCAACTCTGGCAAGTTCAGTGGAACCTCTCCTGTATCGATACTACAGGAATCCTCCTCTAAGGTGTATCTGTTTCTTTGTTGGAAAGAGTGTCATCAGATATTCCTCTTAACGCTTGTGAACTGTCTGTTTTCACTGTTTCCTCCTTAAAATCTGTCAACGAACACTGACTGTTTTTGGCTCTTGTGCAATTTAATTTTTGCCATACACATTTGTTTTAAAGAGCAGTCCTTAAACATACAACTTACTGTCTCATGACTGCACAAGTGGTTGTTTCTATGGAGAAAGAAATCATTTACTGACGGAATGTCAGTAACAGCACAAACATGACAATTTATCACTGTTCCTGCACTAGAACTATGCCATGTGATCGGCATAAGTGGAACCGCAGCACTTTTCAAGTTTTAAAAGTGCATGGACAGTAAGAATACACACATGGATGTGTGTCTCTGTGGCCATAGTGTCCATGTACCAACCTGAAGTGTTTTAAAAGCTTTGATCTGGATGTCTGTGAAGATCCACAATCTGTTTCACAGCCACATGTAAGGCAGGACTCCAAAACTCTGCTAGAAAAAAAGAAGATGTGAGACAGCTACACCAAAGAATAATAATAAAAAAAAACTTCTCAGACTGCCAACTACTAAACTTTAGTAAGATTATGATGAATGACCTAACCAACAAGCTTACACTGGTTAGCAAGATGCCACCTTAATCAAGTATCAGATGTGTTTAATGCCATATGTGTTAGTTATTGCTGCCAAAGTCGGAGAGTTAACATTTGATATTAAATAAAAGTGCAGAACATCATTATTTAATGCAGTTATTAAAATTGATATTTACTGAAACTTGATAAAACTGTTTTATTTGCACACAACAATACTGTTTATCAGTAAATGGAGAAACTCTTCTTAAGTAGCAATTTAATAAAACTAAAAACATTTGGCAACTTTGTATGGGGGAATGTAATTATTAACAAAGTTCAACAAGTATAACATATCACATAAAAGAGAAGAAACTCCAATGTAACTAAGAATAATGTGAAAACCACCTGAGGAATGCATTAATAAAATACCAAAAAAAACACAAGATTATCTGCAATTAACTATTCTAATCTACTGACAGCCACAATATTAATGCATAAGGATTGAAAATATCTCACATGCATGCCCAGATGACGATAAAACTTTGCATGTGTCCCCGTTCGCAAAGTGATTTTTGTGAAATTTCATTCAGACAAAATGGCGCCGGTCTAGAGAGAGCTGAAATGAGAATTGAACATGCTTTCTATTTGTGCATGTTCAAATTTAGCTCCACCTGTTGACCAACGTGCGGTACTGCAGAAGCAACACAGCTATATTTCATTCATTTAATTTAAGTGAGCTGTGTACATTTGAAATATTACGTTTTCTTTTTTTCAACATAGATGCTTTCATTTTAATGCAGAAACATATGTGTATCATTTAATTTAAACTTAGTTTACATTCTTTGGCCAACAGCAGCTATATTTCATTTTTTTGAGTGTATGTCCAACTCTGTCTTTGACCAGATGCATTGAAGCAGTGTAGACACATGAAGCACCTACAACCTGATTGAAATAAGAGACAGATAAATGGAAGACTGCATTCATAAACATGACAGTTCCCTATGGCTATTAAGTTATGGCTTATGACCTGGTCAATGCTCCTTCTGTCTTTCAAGCATTTGTTAATGAGGTCCTCAGGGACATGCTGTATGGATGGGTCATAGTTTATTCTCCTTCTGTTAATGAGCATGTGAATCACGTTCATCAGGTCCTAGCTTGTCTGTGAAGCTGGTGTAATATGAATTTCACACCACTAGATTGTTCCTTGGCTATAAAACAGGCTCTGTGGGAATGCAAATGGATGAAGACAAAATAAAGGCAGTAACCGGTTACTTGGTTAAGACAGGCACATGTGACCTATAATATGTATCATACAGTATGTTCAGCCCTTTAATGCTGATGTCCTATACTGCAATAATGTGAACTGTGTATATGGCATAGATGTGACATATTCTGTATTTTTATAAAAACCCCATTTGTATTTGATTAGTTTTACATGGGGAGGGAGGGTTCTGTAATTATTACTGGAGTATATTTGAGATTAATCCATCTTTAAATGTACAAGAAAGTCAGTAAATTTTATGGACTGCATGTGCATGCATCTAGGAAGATTGCTTTTAGATTATTTTAGCTTCTATAAAATGACCTATAGAAATAGCCCCTGGTAATATATGTATATCCCATCTGAACTGACATGTAGATAAAGATTGGACGCGGAAGTGGGGCAAGCATGGAGTAGTGCAGGGTAGGCTAACAGCTAACTCAAACAAGCCTGCAATTCCAACTATCACACTGGATAATTTTCATTCATTGGACAAAAATTGGACCACATCAAACTTTCGAGAGCATATCAGCACAGCTTGAGGGATTGCTTTGTCTTTGTGTTTACTGAGACCTGGGTGAATGAAAACATTGCAGACATGGCAATTGAGCTGGGTGGGCTAACACTCCACAAAGCAGACAGAATAGCCTTGTTATCTGATAAGGTTCACGGAGGAAGTCTGGTTTTAGGTCAACAAATTGTGGTGCCTGGAGGTTTCTAAATTCTGCTCACTGCATGTAGAGTTCATGACTGTGAAATTGGACTTAGTGTATACAAACATACAAAAAAACCTTACAGAGTCCTGTTACAAAGTTCAACACCCCTCCTCTACGCTGGCAACTCTGACCACCTAACTGTCATGCTAACAAGAGAAACCAGTCCTCAGAGAAGTCAGAGTATGGCCACAGGCAATGATCCCAACACTATAGGACTGCTTTGAATCCACACAGTCGGACATCGTCCAAGAGACAGCCATGTGTGCAAGCAGCAGTGACCTGGAGGAGTAAACAGAGTCTGTTATTTGATATATCAATAAATTTATAGAGGATGTGACTGCTGTTAAAACCATCAAGACACGTGCCAACCATAAACCCAAGCTGACTGGGGAAGTCCGCTTACTGTTAAGGATCCAGAATGCTGCTTTCAGATCCGGAGACAGACTAGCAAAGAACAACCTGTCCCGGGCTATCAGGGAGGCTAAGAGGCTTTATGGACAGAAACTTAACAGCCGCTTCACGGATAACAAGGACTCACAGCATTCGTGGCAAGGTTTCAAGACCATTACAGACTACAAGCCTCCTCCACAGACATGCCACAATGACCTCTCCCTACTAGATAAACTTAATGCCATCTACACACAGAAACTTCTTCATCATCTTCAGCAATGCATTTAACTCAATCATACCACAACAGCTGGTGGAAAAGCTGAGGTTGCTGTACTTGGACACTGGCACCTGCAACTGGATCCTGCCGCAGACAGTCAGTGTTGGCAGGGACACATCAAGACCCACCTCACTGAGCACAGGTTCACCTCAGGGCTGCATCCTGAACCCCCTGTTCCATTCAATTCAATTATATTTTATGTGTATAGAGCTTTTAACAGTGGACATTGTCACAAAGCAGCTTTACAGAAATATATAAATTCAGGATATAAATTTTAAATTTATGAATTTATCCCTAATGAGCAAGCCAGAGGTGATGGTAGCAAGGAAAAACTCCCTGAAACGTTATGAGGAAGAAACCTTGAGAGGAACCAGACTCAAAAGGGAACCCATCCTCATCTGGGTGACACTGGATAGTGCGATTATAAATAAATCCCTTCTATAACTGTATACTATATAGTCAAAAAGTGAAATTGCATAAAAAGGAATGAGCTTCTGAGCAGTTTATGAGTATCAGAGATATTTCTGAATTCATTATAGTTTTAACTTAAAGTCTATTGTATCAAACTGAAGTTATTAACTGTTCAATGATGGAGACTTGAGTGCAAATTGTTCTTAGCACTTGCAGTCCTAGGGCTATCCAAGGAAGAACATCCATAGCTATCTTGATGGATTCTGTTTGGTACCATCCACAGTAATCTCATGGTGGTCTGTCCATGTGGGGTCATCCTTAGCAGCAGCAAGTGATTTTTCAGGTGATGAAAACTCCAAACCAGAAGTAGGGCATCAGGCTTTATCAGGCAGATCCAGAGAGCAGAAGGAGTCAGGATCACTGGTATCTCAGGAGTAGCTCAACAGAGAGAGAGAAGAAAGACACATGCTGACACATGACTGCATCACCAGATTCAGCAACAACTACATCATCAAGTTTGCTGATGACACTACAGTGATAGGTCGCTGAGTAAAAGCACTGAATCGGCATACAGGATGGAGGTGGAGCAGCTGGCAGTGTGATGTAAGAATCACAACCTCTCCCTCAATGTTGACAAGACCAAGGAGATGGTAATTGCCTTCAGAAGGGACCGAACACACCAACATCTCCTGCTGATCATCAATGGCACTGCTGCGGAGAGGGTAACCAGCATTAAGTTCCTGGGAGTGTAAACTGACCGCAACCATCAGCACCACTGACAGCATACTGACCTACTGCATCACATGGGGGCAGTTGTGGCCTAATGGTTAAAGAGTTGGACTTGCAACCCTAAGGTGAACCTGAAGGTTGTGGGTTCGGGCCGGCAGGGATTGTAGGTGGGGGAGTGAATGACCAGCGCTCTCTTCCACCCGCAATACCACGACTGAGGTGAGACCCTTGCGTGTTGGATGTGTTAAATGCAGAGCACAAATTCCGAGTATGGGTCACCACACTTGGCCACAAGTCACTTCACTTCACTTCACTGCCTGGTTCAGAAACAGCAAGGCTTCTGAACAGAAACATCTAAACAGGATAGTGAAGACAGCAGGAAATATCATTGGTGCTCCCCTCCCCTTGCTGGTGATCTACAACCAGTACTGCATCCACAGAGCCTCTAGCATCATTAAAGACCCCTTCCTCCCGAAACTGGTCACTTTGACACTGGAATTCCAGTAGGACAGTCTGCCATACTGCACCATGCACTTTTTTAAAACATTGTATACCCCTCTGCTATTTTATTCTATTCAGCTGAACATATTATTATTGATATCTGTATTATATATTTGGATTTTTTTTACCTTTTAAACTGTGTGCAACTTATTATAGACTTTCTCTGTTCTAGACATTATTCTGCACTGTTTGCACTGTGAGAGAAAAGGCATTTCTTTTTTATGTACACAAGTGCAGAGAAATGACAATCAGTGAAGTCTTAATCTTAAGATTTGCACTTAATTTCTGGCTGAAAACCAAAATGAAACCAAGACTGAGTTTAAAACAGAACAATAAAATATAGATAATGGTTAAAAGCACTTCAGAGAAGCAGCACTTCCTGGAGTTTTAGATAAGTTATTGAGTAGCACATGTTATAGTCATGTGCATCCACACCTTCTACTACAAGCACTTATAATAAAGCTCAGAAAATCAGTCTATATTAAGGTGAAATATGTTTAGTACACATGGAAATTTTTTGTGTGACGAGCATGAGTACATCATGAAGACTGTGTTTTATACGGAGGTCACTTGTCCTGTGTGAATCGATCAGCTAGTTATCGATTACTGCAGACATTCTCCGGCCATATTACTTAACTGACATGACATACAGTATATTTGGAAATGTAATCCCATCTGAATAGTACTTTAAGCAATCACGAGCAAATGAGCTAAAATACAGTTTTCAGTGTGTGTGTGTGTATGTGGGTGTGTGTGTGCCATAGGGCTTCTTCATTGATCAGCGATTGATCCAGGCTCCATAATCACTGCACTCCCTTTCCGTAACTGTTTAATAGAGTAATTAGCTCCTCTCTCTCCTCAGTCAGACCTGCTCACTGTTTTATCTTCATCTCCATGAAGCGAACCATCATCACTGTGTTAGAGAGTCACACAGAGGGCAGGGCTCTAAAAGGAAACAGTAAATAGGTGACAGGTGTCACAGCAGGTGTGTTTGATGGATCTTTGGGTTCAGTGGCTGTCATCTGCTTCAGGAGCAATTACACACCAGGAAATGTGCAGCCAACCTGAAAAGATTTTTTTTTTTTAATTGGGAGAGACACAAACCATGAAAAGATGAAAAAACACAGCTGTTGCATATTTCTGCACTTTATTTCTAAAAAATGGAATGAGTTTTATCTGATTAACAGTAAGTAAATTACATGTTCACATTTTCAGCAAACTTTGATTTTATCCAAAATATGACTCCAGTGTGATAAACCAAATAACCCATCAGTCAGTCAATCAAATGATCAATCAGTCAACCGAACAACCAGTCAGTCAGTCAGTCAGTCAACAAATCAACCAACCAATCATTTAGTCAGTCAGGTAGTCAGTCAATCAGCCAACCAATGACTCATTCAGCTCATTCACTTTCTTTCCATAATTTATGTAATTGCAAGCCAGCAGTTCTAATTACACAATAGCACAGTGCTCAGTTTAGGAAGTCATCTTAGCTAATATTGTTAAATATGATTAGATTTTGTAATGTAACCCTTATTCTGTCCTATAATGACTATAAGTGACAGAAGATGATTGGCTGATAAAGTCTAGCTCATTGACACAGTGAAATCAGGGTGTGGTTGGTTTAGTGGGAAAAGCGTGCACTGCCCCATCGCAGTATGAGGCAGCACCACTGCAGTGCACTCTCTTTGCCCTCGTCCACACTATTATTTTTTCAGCTCACGAATGCACTGTAGAGGCTCTACATTGTAAAATTGTCATTACTGCTAATAATTACTGCCTCCAGCATTCTGCTACAACTTAAAACTTTATCTTCCAGCAGCTCCACCTTTTCATAGATTTTACTGAGGAAATGCTCAGCAGTGTAACACTGGGGTGAAGTGATTAATCTCATTTGTTCATTCATTCGTTCGTTCGTTCATTCATTCATTCATTCATTCAGCTTCAGTAACCAATTTATGCACTAGATTTGACATGTGTAATAATAATAATAATAAGAAGAAGAAGAAGATGAAAATAAGAATAATAACATGCACTACGCAGTCAGGTCCATAAGTATTCGGACAGTGACACACTTTTGGTAAAACAATGGATTTGAAATGAAGCAATTGAGATGTGATTGAAGTGCAGACTTTCAGCTTTAATTCAAGAGTTTTAACAAAAATACTGCATCAACCGTTTAGGAATTACAGCCATTTTTTAGAGTCCCTCCATTTTTGCAGGCTCAAAGGTAATTAGATAATCAAACAATCATAAACATTAGGATTATTTTTAATACTTGGACTTGCAAATCCTATGCAGTCAATGACTGCCTGAAATGCTGAGTTTCCTCCCTGGAGATGCTTTACCAGGCCTCACTGCAGCCACCTTCAGCTGCTGCTTGTTTGTGGGTCTTTCTGCCTTCAGTTTTGTCTTCGGTAAGTGAAAAGCAGCTCTATTGGGTTGAGGTCAAGTGACTGACTCGGCCATTTAAGAACCTTTAATTTCTTTACCTTAAGAACCCCTTAGGCTTCACAGTACATGTTAGGGTCATTATCCATCTGTACTGTGAAGCGGCGTCCTATCAGTTTTGCAGCATTTGATTGAATCTGAGCAGAAAGTATAGCTCTGTACACTTCAGATTTCATCCTGCTACTTCTGTCAGTTACATCACCAATAAACACCAGTGACCCATACCAGTGACCCATACATGCCCATTAGACCTCTCTGAAAGGTCTGTTTTGTTTTTTCAGCCTGATGATGACCTTCTTCACTTGCATCGACACCTCTTTGGACTGCATAATGAGAGTTCCCATGAATAGCTGCCAAATGCAAATTCAACACTTGGAAAGCCAGACCTTTTATCTCCTTAACTTGTCATGAAATAAGGAGGAAACCGGCCACCCCTGGCCATAAACTGCTTATCAGTCAATTGTCCAATTACTTTTGAGCCTGTGAAAATGCCTTAATTCCTAAACGGTTAATGCAATATTTTTGTTAAACCCCTTGAATTAAAGCTGAAAGTCTGCACTTCAGCCACATGTTGATTGCTTCATTTCAAATCCATTGTGGTGGTGCACAGATGGAAAATTACCAAAATTGTGTCACTGTCCAAATGCTTATGGACCTGACTGTATATTGTGTTAGTACTGTCTATTTTACAATAGAAACTGGAACATGGCAGGAATAGGGCCAAGGCACCACCACCTTTTCTGTTGCACCACCTGCAAGCCCTCATATTGAAGTATACTGTTTTACCGTAAGGAATGGGGCAGATATGCGTAATGGATGAATGGGTTTGTATTTTTACAATGCCACTTTCTAAAAGTATGCCTTTGTGCTCATCCTGCTGCTTGACTTAATATTTAAAAAAATGCAATGATATACTAACAGATCAGGGCACAGCATTTTTCTCCCAGGCATTGGCAGACTTGTGTAAGACTTTTTGACATCCAGGTATCACTCATCAGACATCCCCACCCCCAAGTCAGTGCTGATGCTGGAGCTGGTGATGCGTCAAGGCACTAGCAAATCTTCGAAAGACTTAAATTTATGTAGTCAAATGTATTAGTAAACCAGTGCATGACATTCAAAAACAAACTGTGAAGGACTTTACAGGTTTTACTTCTGGCTTTGAGAACATATTTTACCCTCCATGATAATACTCTTTAGTGGGCAGTGGTGGCTCAGTGGTTCTGGTCTACTGCCCTTAAGGTTATGAGCTCAAATCCCAGCACTGCCAAGCTGCCATTGTTGGGCCCTTGAGCAAAGCCCTTTATCCTCTCTGCTACAGAGGCGCTGTATAATGGCTGACCCTGCATTCTGACCCCAGGTTCCTAACAAGCTAAGATATGTGATGAAAATAATTTCATTGTGCTGTATACGTGTATATGTATAGATGACAATAAAGACTGATTATCTTCTTTGCTGATATGGCCTTAGAGAACAATTACATGCCAGATGAAAGGTTTCTTTTTATTCTGTGCATAGAGCTGCTCAGGTAAAGGTTTGTTAGCATCATCCCATTCAGTGGTTGTTGTTTTTCTTTAGATCATTATTTTTTGTTGAAATGTTAATTTTTCTACCCCCAGGCTTGTGGTCTCTCTGGTTATTGCTCCCAGCCAAGCAGCATTTGCAGTCAGAAAGTATGGACCAGTTAAATGTTACTGGTGATATTAAGTAGGGAACTACTGTGTTTGCTCTTTGCTGTGCACAAAGTCCCCCAGGCTTCTACTTCATTTTCTTACAGGTTCTACATATGTTGAAAGTGCCCCTGCCCTCCAGTAGGCTTTCTTTGGTCTAATTGCTCTACAGGTTTTTGTGGTATTTGTGGGGTATTTTTTTTGGCCTAAATGTACTGTTTGTGTTGGAAGTGCCCCTGGCCTCCAGTGGTTGTCGTTGGTCTGATTGTTCTACAGGTGTTCAGAGAGTCCCTGGCCTCTGGTCGGTTCTCTTTGGGGGAACTGTTGTATGTATAACTCTGTTATAGACATTACTTTATAGAGCTTATTAAGTGATGAGTATTAGCATTTAAAAATAATTATAAATATATAAATAAGTAAAATACCTAGTTAAAACCTAAATGTACCTTGTTATAAAACATGTTTATCATTTTCATTATTGTTTATTTTTGTAGATTATCTTAAAACACATCTTTCCTTTGTGTTAAGGAATAGCCAGGCATGTTTAAAATCCCTCCTACTGAACGTACTACACTGTATATGCAATGCTACAAGTTTCCGTTTCCTCTTTTCCACTGTGGTCTGCTCAGCACAAAAGTGCAGCCAAGTCTGAACAAGATTAAGACAAATGATTAAACTTAGACCATATTACAACCTCTCCAGAAGTTCTACAACTCCATTTCAACACTGTACTCACTCGTAGAAGAGCTTTGGTAAGAGAAGTTTCTGAATTGTAAAGTTAATGCAAAAATTCAGTCACGTTCACCATGTAGTACAATGAAAGAGAAGGACAAAATGTCATATCTGATAAATGGGAAGTTTACTGTTATTTTTTGATGTATAGTGCAAAGCGATTATATTATTTAAGCAATTCACATTATATTTTAAAAGAAATGGGTAATTTTGTTAGAAATACTTCTGTTAAGCCAACTTTCATGTAAAGATGGTGACAGCCCGCTGAGACTCATTGTGCCGAGTGAAAAATCTACGATGGCTGAAGCTGTTGCACTTTAAGTCCACATGGTGGAATCTGTTATCTATTTTATGGTTTTAGTTGGCTAAAAGCAACATACTATGATGAAAAGTATGTAACATAAAATGTTTTGTTAATTATGGATAATAAGTTAACTTCATACACACAGGTACCTTAAATGCAAATATTATTAATGTTTTATTGCTAGTTATATAGCGGGAGCCAGGGCACCGGACATAGCAGGTAATCTTACGATCTTAGGCAAACATAGGTTTTCAAAGGCAGTTTTTCACATAGGAGCTAATGATATACACCTTCGTCAGTCAGAGGCTGCTAAGAGTAACATTCTAAAGGTGTGTAAATTAGTGAAGGTGATGTCCGATGCTGTCCTACAAAGTCACCTGTGATAGGCAGAAGTCAGACAGCATGTTACTGTACCCTTCACATTTGCACAGTCATTTTTGTCAGTGAAATGCTCACTCATCCCTGCTCAGTCTTCAGAATGTACCTCCTGCCCTGTGCAAATGACCTTATTGAGTGACTGGGTCAGCCACAATACATTAGCACTCATTCAGCACATCTGACACATTAACACTCATTAGCATGGTATTTAGCATTCCATTGGATTACAGCAGTACCAGGTCCTGTCTTTAAGCCTTCAGGGAGCAGTGGTGACATTCTGGATTCTACCACTTTGTACTTCGGCCCCTTTAAATGTATGAAGGCATATGCAGTACCTCAAAAACATATACCCTCTACTGGAGGGTTGCACATCATGCAACCTTCCATTAGAGTACATAACGTTAGAGTAACCTGCTGGTTAAGATTCTGATGAGATATTGGTCTTGACCTTTGCATGGTCTATATCAGTATATATTCATGCCTTTTAGTCAGTTCACTATGGCATTGTGGAACATGGTGACAAGCTGAACCATCAGATATCAAGGCCCAAAGGTTCACATCAGGAGAACAAGTCATGGCTGGACCACATTGCCATGCATTAGGTGGCTGTTGGCTTGGCGGAAACCAGTGAGTCCATCTGTCCAAGATTCTCCTCAGTGTGATCTCAACAACAAGTGGTTGACTGTTTGTAGGATTTATATGGAATTATCATTGTAACCAGCAAATAAACTGATTTTGGAAGGTCACTGCAAGGTCAAAAGACTGAAATCAAATGCTATTGGAGAAAAATTCTTCCTGTTTGAAATATATTTAAAAGGGATTTGAGGCATAAAAATCAGTAACAAGAAGGATTAGACTTGTTGGCAGCAGAGGCATTCCCAAACAAATGTTATCTAAGCATACTTTGTGAGCTTCTGCTTATTAAGTGCTAGTTTCACTACCTGTCATTATCAAAAAATGGAAATTGAGGCATGTAATTTAATTCTAAAACATGACAAAATTTTGCTTTGTATGTAGTATGTTGCAGATCTTCATCAGCAATTAAAAACACTGTAAAAATAAGTCCAAGTCTCACCTTTGCTTCACTGTTTAATCTCACCTGGGTTGTGTAGATTCGTATCGAAAAGCTGCTCCTGTGATCATGAAGACGGTCCTGTTACTCATCCCAAGAATCTGCTCGTTCTGGATATCCTGTAACACACTCAGTACTATATGTCTTTACTCTTCTACCTGTACACTGGAATGATTTATAATCACACTATCCAAATCAAGGTTTCTCGGGGAGTTTTTCCACACCACTCCTCCGGAAGTTCCCAGGCTGATATTAATCACGTAAGGTTCTCAGGCTCTGCAGGAGAAAGATGGCTAAGCCACTTTGTTTCTCTCCACTGGACAACACAAACACACCAACTCATCCTCCTGCAAGCTGCACCCACACTTTCCCAGCTGTCCTAATAACAAATAATTGCCTCTACCAGCATTTATCATCGATTGTGTTTTTGTCACCATGTTTTGGCAGTAAGAAGAAAAAAATAAGAAGAAATAAAACTATATCCACCATGTTTTCTAAAATACTGTGATGCATTGTGTTTTCCGGGTGAAAAATTGGTCTTGATAAAAGAACAGCAAGAGGACGGAGTAAATCCCCACTCTCTAGCTCAGTGCTTGCACTCTTTGGCCACCTTGAGGTGCAGGTTCATCTTCAGCATTTCACCTGGAACGTGACTTTCCTCTGAACTCCTTTTCCTCATCTCAGAGCTGGCTGGACTTCCTGCTGAGCGAGAGAGTGAGGAGATGATAACCTGGACATGATTGACTCCGCTGTTTTTTTTTTTTTTTCTCTTTTCCTCTTTTATCCACTCCTGTTCTAATTAAGCTCCATTTTCTGACACAGCAGGTAGAAGCAGAAAGATAATTTGGTCACAGCGATGACTAAATGTCCCAATCTGGGGGTGAAGGAACTGTAGCGCTAAAGGTCACTCAGCATTATGCATGCTGCTCATCTAATTAACGCTGGCGGCCGTCAGAAAGCCCGGTGTTAATGCAGGTTCAGAAATACCATTTTGAACAAAACGCCTGTTATTTTCTCCTCTCCTCCTCATAATGAGGCCTTTTGTTATTTTTTCCCTTTTCTAACTGATGAAAAGTAAAGCACATTAGCTGACTCCAATCTTTTTCATTTAAAATAGGTGAACCTTTATTCTCTCTGGTACGTGGACTATTTTTCGAACCTGCACACCTTTGGGACTTTATTCATTATTTCCTGTCTGACTGGGAGCTCTGTATGAAAAGTCTTTTTTTAAAAGCAGTGGATTTTAACACATTTTCTCAGTAATTATCTGAAAAGGTTCTTCTATTGTGTGAAGGCATTCTATATTAACTTCCCCTTTCACTACTTTTTAACATGTCCTCATCAACTTTCTCTCCTTTCTTCTCAAATGTTCTCAACACCTTTATCACACAAGTGGCCAGTTGCTGACCAAAGCGAGGAGGGAACAACAAGGAACACGCTCTTGGTAGTAAGCACAAACATGCATAAAATGATTACTTTGGCGAGGAGACAACGATTTTAACAGATGAGTGCAATACTTCAGCATCACGTTTAATCTGCAACTTGAAAAAGAAATTGCTGATCACTGACCAGAGCGGAAGAAAATGTTGAAATGGGACAGAATTCAGCCTACAATAAAGTGTGTTCAGATTTTAGTGACATGTTTTCTATTGCTACGTTCAAATCCTCTTTGAAGACTCACTTTTATTCTTTATCTTTTAATTCCGTCTGAGGCTGAAGGATTTCCATTTGTCTTTCCATATTTTGTATTGTTAAATGTTTTGTGTATAGATCTGTTTTATACTACTTGTACAGCACTTTGGTTTCAACTTCAGTTGTTTTTAAATGTGCTTTATAAATAAACTAAACTAAACACGTGGAGCTCTCCTCCTCCTCCTCCTCCTCCTCCTCATCATCATCATCCCTCCATTGTGTCCCTAATGCAATATGAATCTATGAAAGTGTCATTAGCCCTGCCATTAGCCGCTCTCTACCTGATGCTAATGAGGCTAGCAGGTGTCTTCCTGCGTCTCCTTCATATCAGACGGGAGACAGAATTATTGATCAGCTGCGATTGATCAGGGCAGAGATGATACAGCAGCATTTCATGATTTATTCCTCTCCTAATCCGTAGTGTCAGGACACTGTTTCCTCACAAACGCTTTTCTCTCATCAGCGCTAACCACAGAAATGCTAACTCAGCACTTTTCCCCTGTGTGTGAAACAGGAAGTGAGTGCTCCTCACTTTGCCTTAACCTGCTTCTGAAATCGTTTATCCTTCAATATGCTGGAATTTACTTAAAGAGTAATGAACATTTTTGCCCTGTATTTGTTTTATTGCTTTATTTACCTACTTTTTTTTTGCCAAGAAAGATAAAAAACACTCTGTGTTGTGCTGGTACAGTAAAATAATCAATGACACAATGGTGTGGTGAAGTGGATTAACTGTTACTACCCCGAGTTTGATTATTTTCCTATAACACCACATCCCCAAGTGTTTTATTCCTCTTATACTACAGTAATTTGCCAATGATTATTTATTATTTATTAAAGGACATTTATTACATTTATTTATTCATTATTCACAATGTTCACATCCAGAAAAGATGTTAGTTCCTATTAATTACTGAGAAACCATAAAGCATAAATTCTTCTGTCCTGAAGATGTCGGAAAACTTAAAGTTACAGCTTTACCTCTGACTGTTACAAAGCGCTGACACTGGAGACTCCTTCCATACATGTTACATAAACTGTCATGTGGAATGGAATTATTTAAGTTGACTTAATTGGCCACTGCGCATGTGCAATGCGGGGAAAAACTTCCGGTTTTGTTTTGGAGATGCTCCTTACATGTGTTTTAATAAAAGAGACGTGCATTGTACAACGACAAGCCTGACGACTTGTGCTGTTAATATCGGCGACAAACGCCACATTAAACGTCTCTCTCCACAGAATGTCACCATGTCAATGATTACACGTTTTAATCCATTTATGTGGAGCGTCCACTGTACAAGTCTCTGTTACTATAGAAACGATAACGAACAACTGAATGATTTACAGCTCCATTACCGTCAGAGCTGCTGTTATAGAAGATTAATTAACAACAATTTCTCACCAATCAGAACCCAGAACTCAACAGCACTGTGGTGTAATGTACTTTAATAATGCTACACTTCATTTAATACAATACAAGTGTGTTTTATTTTGTATGGTTTTTATTATACTGTATCATTAGTGAGATATATTTGACATTTTCTGAGCAGACTATGAATAGTTTGTTTGGGTGTGGAGGCAGGAAGCAGGAAGTCAACGGTTGTAAAAGTGTGATACAGTGCATTATACACCAATTATAATCCAATGTTACTCTTATTCCACTGGGCTATTTTAAATATTTAAATATCAGCTTCCTCTATGGCTTTATTTCTCTATTGCAATATGTAAGAGCTGTAAATTGAAAGTGCTAGGAGGAGGGTTTGTTGGCATGTGAGGATGATGAGTTATTATTATTATTATTATTATTATTATTATTATTATTATTATTAAATTTATTTACTTATTTGTATAAAGAGGTATCCATGGTAGTGTGTATTATTTTATTATTTACAAGGAGTGTGTTATTTTATAACTTGTAGAAAGTGGTCAGTTGAATAGGTATTGATTATGATTTTCTTTTGTAATGGAATCAGTCTCTGACCTTTAGCTTTTATGCCAATCGCTTATGAAGGCAAAGTAATTTTTGCTTTTCTTTCTTTTATATATGTAAGCACTCAAAGGAGAAAAAGAAACAAACTGCAGATCTTTTGATGTTTTTCAGCCTAAAAACACCATCACCATCAAAAGCTAAAAGTGCATTTGGATGAAAACCTTTTAGTGCCATGTATGTCCAGAACATGTATTATTTCTTGTTTATTTCCTGAACACATGAATGTGTTTTATAAAATTATAATTAGTATTAATTACTATAAAAGTATAATTGTTTAGTCATTTTGTTTATCATTTCCTGTATATTTGCATGTTGTCTCCATTAAAGAAAATCTTTAAGACACTGTTGTATTGGCACCAGCGATACTCAGAAATACTATTATTACTGCTAGTTAGTTTATCAGTTTTCCTGATTTGGTCACAACTGCAACATTCTGGTTTAAATAGCCATTACACCCAGCCCCTGAGTCTTCTCCAGAACCAAACCCAGCCCCTGAGTCTTCTCCAGAACCAAACCCAGCCCCTGAGTCT
>CM075007.1:29677766-29691579 GCA_037576675.1 Pangasius sanitwongsei | reverse complement strand
ACCCAGCCCCTGAGTCTTCTCCAGAACCAAACCCAGCCCCTGAGTCTTCTCCAGAACCAAACCCAGCCCCTGAGTCTTCTTCAGCACCAAACCCAGCCCCTGAGTCTTCTTCAGCACCAGACCCAGCCCATGAGTCTTCTCCAGAACCAAACCCAGCCCATGAGTCTTCTCCAGCACCAGACCCAGCCCATGAGTCTTTACCAGCAGATTTGGATGTCAAATATTGTCTGTTATCCTTCCTGAGTGTCAGAACTCAGGCCCTGAACATTCCTGAGAGTCAAACACAGCTCCCAAACCTTATGTATGCCAGACCCAGCTCCTGACCAGAGCTGACTACAGCTCACTCTTAATGTTTAATCCAGCAAGGTTTAGTCCAGTTTCTTCATGTTTTATACTTCTTGTATTTTGCTTTGTTTGATTACTTGTGCCCTTATCTTTTTACAGGCTAGCAAGTTTCTCCCTCTTTTGTGACCTCTTACTCAAACTTTATTGATGACTGATAATATAGCCTGAATAAAAAGAGTGTACATCCCACTGTTCATGTGTGTGTAAAAGCCTTGGTCCTGTGAAACTCCAGTTATATACACCTTACCAATGCATTCATGAAAGAGTTCACTAACGGCAGGCATCTTGAGATTTAACACAGAGTTTCATCAGGAAGGCAGAGTTTTTGCAGGTCAGGGCTAAATAAGCAACTCCATGCACCGTGTCCATATAAAACAGTCATTTGCCTTTGAAGTTTTACACTGAATTCTGTTTGCTGGTAATTTCAATAAAACCTCCAGAGCAATAGTTATTAAATGCAGCTATTGTTGTCTGTTTACAGGCACAGTCTCAGGAAAATGTTTAAAATCCTTTTTATATTTTCTCTGAAAGCTTTTTAATTTAACACACATAATTTCCCTCTCTGTCTGGTTTTGCCAACGAAATAGCAAAATGATTTACACAGCTGAGCACCTTTCATCTAAAATGTGCCAAAGAAATAAAACCATGCAGTGTGTATCCTGTACCTGTGTAATAATGTGGTCATAAAAGAAAAAAAAACAGTCGTAGCACATCACAGATTTTAGTAATAAAGAGAACGATTTGTCTTAAATAAAAAGCTCATTTATAGCTGCTGCAATGTAAGTAAGAACAGGATCTGACTTGTTTCACCAACAGTAAATGTAACTGTAAATGGATAATAGGTATGATGTGTCATTTTTAATAAATAAATCATTGGTCATCATTGTCAAAGCTGGAGCTGATTGACTGATTGTGGTAAGAGGGAACCATTTGTTGGTCCATGTCTTTAACTCTGTCTGTGTGTTTGGGTTTTGTACAATAATGCTGCTCTGCTGAACTTTGGCTCTGTGGCCTTCAAACTGAAAGCTGTTTAATTCACCTGTAAATGCTGCTTTGCTCTAAAGGTCTTATAAACAATGCATTTAGTGAAAGGTCACTGACCTGCATAAATATATTTGTTCAAACAGGAAAATGAGAAAGAGTTCAGGAGAAGCTTTTGTACAAACTCAGTTCAACCTCATCAACATTGTTATGAGAATTTAAAACTAAGGCTGAAAACTACGAATATTACAGACCATTACTGACCCACTTTAGTGGACCCTCTATTTATCACATCTCAAACGTACAGTCTTTCTTTAACTCAAATCAATTCCTTTAAGTATGTACTCACTTTTCTAAATGTGAAAGACAGCAGCAGCAGTAAACAATCAGCACGCTGTCCCCAGACCCCAGACTGGATTGGACATATGGGTCCTGTATGCTTATGGTGTGTTTTCTAGGTAATACTGCTCCAGGGTGAAAATGCTGGGTAGAATAGTGAACTACAAACAAATTCAATATATTTTTTATGCTTGCAATGGCGAAATGAAACAAGGCAGTGAGCTGTATTTGTGTTTGACACTTGTATTTTGGTCTATAGTGGGATTAGCTTTGATTCCCTGTATTCTGAACATTAGGTCACTTGCTAAAGGTTTTTCTCTTCAACTTTGCATTAACATCTGAGTACAACCTCTGCAATGCCTGAATGATGCAGAAACCCTGCAATGAGTGTGCTGCTTTCATAACTTCAACTGCATTGCTCCTCGCTGGTGTATCTGCCTATGATAAGCTGCAGCTTATTCAACATTTAGGTGCTCACACACAGAGCTTGACTAACACTTCTGCTACACCTGCTGCCTGAGCCAACCGAGTTAAAATACTCCTACCTACATTTACAGCACAACACACCAAGCTTGAGCTGTACAGTTAGCACTGATCAAGGCCGAGTAATGATTACCCCAAATCTTCTGCCAAAACACATTCCAAAGATGACTCAGCAAGAAGGAAAGAAAAATGACAGGAACTATCATTAACAGAACAACAAAGTCTACAGCAGCTACAGAGTTTTCCTTTTTCTTAGGCCTACTGATTGCTCTGATTACATGGGGACTTCGTGTTATCATAATAAAACATCGCTATAATCTGTCTCTTGTCCCTGCTGCACTTGAGCATCTAAGAGAAGCCACATTTCTTACAAAACCCAAATTCTGTGAGTGCCTACGATTTGTTTCACATCCAGTCCCCTCCGAAAGTATTGGAACAGCAAGGCCAATTCTTTTGTTTTTTGCTATACACTGAAGATGTTTGGGTTTGAGATCAAAAACTTTAATTTCTGGATATTTCCAATACTTTCAGAGGAGGACTGTATCTATGATGGACCACTACGAATATCAGGTTATGGTTTTTGGATATATGATCAATACTTCCCTGTCTTACAAATAGTCAAAGTCCTTAGAGCCATGCTGAAAGGCTGTGTCACTGTTTACACTGATGTCACTGTAAGTTATTCCTTCTTCTATTTATGAGCGTGTCAACGTGCACATGGTACCTGCCTGCCTGCTACAGAACAATTTTCATGTAAAACTGGAAAAGTGTGACTTTCACAAAACCACTATATCCTTCCTTGGATACATAATAAGCTTTCTGGGGGTGCAAATGGATAATACAGAAGTAAAGGCAGTAACGAGCGAACCAAAGACCAACACTGTTAATGAGCGGCAAATATTCCAGGCATCTGCAAACTTTTATTTGTGATTAGTTTTGTTGCAGCAGAACTTTTTAAAGTATCCAGGCAACCATTCTCAGCAGAATCAGCAGAAAGACCATTTCAAGCTCTAACGGATCACTGATCTTAAAATACCCAGATAAAAATAAAGTTCTTAAAATACCTTTTCTTTTCACGCATTTAGACCATATAGGCTCCTTTCACAATATGTTCAGATTATTTTTACTCTGCAGATTCGATGTATTTTTGTACATGTAGTTTTGGACGTAGAAAGTCAAGAGAATTTGAGCTGCTTGTGTGACTTGACTGAATGAGGGAAGTGGTAGCTCAGTGGTTAAGACGGTGGATTACTAATCGGAAGGTCATGAGTTCAATCCCGGCGCCGCCAAGCTGCCACTGCTGGGCCCTTGAGCAAGGCCCTTAACCCTCAACTGCTCAGTTGTATAAATGAGATAATTGTAAGTCGCTCTGGATAAGAGCTTCTGCCAAATGCCGTAAATGTAAATGAATGCAGCTACAGTTAAAGTGGGATGTCACATTGTGTGCTGCTTTTTTTTTTAGTTAAAATGTTTGAATATTGGCAATAAAATATATTTTCTGTTAAAAACGTTATATCTCTCTCATGGAGGTAAAATGTTCTATCTCTCTCATGGAGGTAAAATGTTCTATCTCTCTCATGGAGGTAAAATGTTATATATCGCTCATGGAGGCACTCTGTCCTCCATGTTTGTTTTCCTCATTTGCCCCTAAACTGTGACCTGATTTGTCAGGAGGTTTAAAAAAAAACACTTGACATCACTTTTCTGAAAAATCCATCATTTATTTATTTTTTTTCCTAAAGCACTACTGAGACCAAAAGCATCAGTAACAGAGGTTTTATAAAAGTGGCTGCATCCCACACACCTTGCAGCCACTTCCTGTAGGATGAAATGTAAAAATGTGAAGGTTGACAGCAACAGAAGAATAGAGACATTGATTAGAGGGTTCACAACAGACGTGTTTTATTCTTAGAAGTACAGAAAATTGTTAGCACCCCAGAGAAGCACACTATGTCACGCTCCCCTATCACTGTGGCAAGGCGGATGCACTGTCACACAGACTGACAGCCCTAGTGAGGAGAAAACAGAGGGAACAGCTGCATAGTCGCACCACTTTGATGAGAAATGATGGAAGAAGTTCACAGCGCTTGTAACGCCTCTCCCCAGTCATCAGGTTGGATGAGATTATGTGACCTGCATTAGCAGAGTGAACAGAAAACCCGTAACCCTTTCGTTCTAACTGAAACACATTCAACTCGCGCTCCTGTTATCTGTCCATTTGTGTAATGTGTACTTTGATTAGAAACTGTGCACTTAACACAGTATATATTACTTTAGCTTCAGCTCCAAAGATATTTTGGGAAAAAAGGGTGATAAAGGAAATAATCCCGCTGTGTAATCACCTGACATGACTGTCACTGATGGTCTGCATGAATCTACAGTCTGGGCGAGGAAGAAATCAGCCCCAGCCTCGCTTCTCACTTCTTTACACCAATCTGTGTGTGTTTATTACGACTGTTAGTGACGCTGTCCACAAAAATCCAAAATAATCTGCTATTTGGTAATCTATTTAGTACTAAATAATCTGATTTGAATGCTAATAATGAAATGAAATGGTATATTGATGACTATTTATCTGTGAAGGACAGGGACATTTACACCAGCAGTCGCTGGTTCTGACCCATGTTTCATGTGGAGGTGCTAGTCCAGAACCTGACTGTAAAACACTGCCGTAAAGCCGGTCAGATTTATTGCAGCGAGTTGTTTACATTGGCAGGACTACCTTTTGGATTTGAGATTTGGGCTTTATCTGTGGATTTATAATAAATCTTTACACACAGATGCTAAACACTTCAGTCATTCTGCCTTGTTATAACTGGTTATTAATTTTTTTTACACATAAATATGGATATTGTTACATAATATTCTTTTTTTTTTTGGAAAATACTGAGTGAGTTTTATTTTTACTGTGTGCAGATTTTATATATCTATATCTATCTCTCTCTCTCTATATATATATATATATATATATATATATTATAAAAATTGAGGTTCCTGTTGGTTGTTTTAGTTTTGCACAAATACAGCCCATCTTCTCCATCCACACAATTAAAGCACACATGAGCATCTTTTGAAATAAAAATAGGATTTTCAATATAACAATATCTTATGTGACTGTAAGAAAAGAAATATTTGTTTTCACATTCATATTCATATTGTGAGATATATTATGAATATACTGCTTTCAGGCAACGTTATTTCCATGAATGTATCCTATAAGAATTGAATAAATAGTGCCTGAGTGACACTCGTTCTTTTGCGCTTGTGTATTCAAACAATCAAAAATCACCATCATTCAGGAATATTCGATGCTGGAGCTGTTTAATGAGGACACAGAGGGCCGTATCTTTGTAGATTTCGAAGGTTTTCTCTCCTCACGCAGCAAACAACGCCATCCTGGTCATATGGTGGAAGAATGTAGTCCACTGTGTGGAGGAAGAAGGGACTGACCTCAGATCAGCTGAGGAGGATACTGTAGGTTTACCCCCAGACTTACTCACCTGTTTATGAGAGAACATGCTTTTATTTTTAGTTTATTTTACATGACATACTCGTAATATTGCTAGCCAAATCAGATTGCTAGCTGCTGTAATGTTAGCTGATGAGGTTCAGCTACAAGCTCTTTAATTCGATATAAATAAACGTGTAATATGAATTCAACTGAAAGTTGTTGTATTGTGTAACGTTCCTCATTAGCATGATCATGTGCATTATTAATAACTGTAGTGGTGTTACAGTCTCAGGTAACACAATTCAGGAATCAACACAGTAAACTCAGTAACATTAACTGAAGTCACAGCTGCTTATGGAAGAACAGAAGAAGAACAGATTAAAGATGAAGTTATCTCGGACCCTCAGCACTGAGATATTAACCATGACTCTTCTGCAGTAAAATGTTGTTACTGTGGCGTAAACTTTCAGGGAATAATTTGGTGAAATGATGAAATGTCCAATGTGCTGCAACTGTTTATTCACTTTTTATTCATTTTCCACACAACATGAACAGTGTGAGGTGCACACACTTCCTTTCTAACACCGAGTTTATCACTGACATGCAACAGATACACACGGGATAGGACAGAGCACGTGCCTGAGAGAGAGAGAGACAGAGAGAGACAGAGAGAGAGACACACACACAGAGAGAGAGAGGGAGAGAGAGAGAGAGACAGAGAGAGAGAGAGACAGACAGACACAAACACACACAGAAAGAGGGAGACGCAGAGAGAGAGAGAGAGAGACACAGAGAGAGAGAGGGAGAGAGAGAGAGACAGACAGACACAAACACACACACACAGAAAGAGAGAGACACAGAGAGAGAGAGAGGGAGAGAGAGAGACAGAGAGAGAGAGACACACACACAGAGACAGAGAGAGAGAGAAAGAGAGGGAGAGAGAGAGACAGAGAGAGAGACACACACAGAGAGAGACAGAGGGAGAGAGAGAGAGAGACAGAGAGAGACACACACACACAGAGACAGAGAGAGAGAGAGAGGGAGAGAGAGAGAGAGAGGGAGAGAGAGAGAGACAGAGAGAGAGACACACACAGAGAGACAGAGAGAGAGAGACACAGAGTGACAGAGAGAGAGAGAGAGGGAGAGAGAGAGAGAGAGAGAGACAGAGAGAGAGACACACACAGAGAGACAGAGAGAGAGACACACAGAGAGACAGAGAGAGAGAGAGGGAGAGAGAGAGAGAGAGAGAGAGACAGAGAGAGAGACACACACAGAGAGACAGAGAGAGAGAGAGATGTTGCTGCTTTTTGTCTCCAAATAATGAAGCAAATAGTCACCTGAATTGTTAAGCAGCGCGCGCCTCTGTTATATCCGGTCACACCGTGGCTCTGAAACAGCGCGTGCTCTTCGTTATACGTTTTTTTTTTTTTTTTGGCACCGGTGAGATCAGGGCTCGCGCTGATCCAGTACTGAAGTAGTGCATGAGAGAGAGAGAGAGAGAGAAAGAGAGAGTCACAGCCCCCCCCCATTCTCCCTCTCTCTCCCTCTCTCTCTCTGTGTGTCTCTCCCTCTCTCTGTGTGTGTGTGTGTGTCTCCCTCTCTCTCTCTTTCTTTTAGGAGTTGTTGAGGTCTTGTGGTTTTCTCAGTCCGAGGATCACAGAGGGGAACGGAGGAGCGCGCGGGGAAACCCGAGATCCCGAGGCTTCATCACACGGACCCCAACATCAACATCAACAACTGTGTCTCTCCCTCTATCTGTCCGTCTGTCTCTCTCTCTCCTTCTAACTGTCTCTCTCTCTCTCCACACTTTTTCTTTCTGGAGTTGAAGTGTTGTTGCGCGCACGCGGGGAAGGAAACACTACGCACACACACACAGCCCCGGAGCCTGTGGACGCGCGAGCCTCGGTCAGAGCCCATGATGCCGGTCGAGTTCGTCTGTAAGATTAAATTCTCTGAAGAGGAGGAGAAGCGGAGAGGCAGAGCGGATGGAGGAGAGCGCGCGAGTCTGCTGGAGGAGAGCTGTCGCGCGCCGGTAAAGGACCTGGCCGGTTTCGCGAGCTCGTGCTCTCTGCACGGGATGACGCACGTGTTCGGGGTGTCGGGCAGCGGCGGCGGTAACTGCGCGAGGCGCGCGCTCTGGGCCGTGGCGCTGCTTGCGTCGCTCGCGCTCTTCTTGTACCAGGCGTCCCAGTGCGCCGTGTCGTACCTGCAGCGCGCGCACGTGACGGCGCTGCGCGAGGAGGCCGCGCGCGAGCTGCTCTTCCCCGCCGTGACCATCTGCAACACGAACCGCTTCCGCTTCTCCGCGCTCACCGACGCGGACATCTACCACCTGGCCAACCTGACCGGCCTCCCGCCCAAAAACACCGAGGGCCACCGCGCGGCTGACCTGCAGTACCCCGCACCGGACATGCAGGACATCTTCAACCGCACCGGACACCAGCTCGAGGACATGCTCAAGAGCTGCAACTTCAGCGGACACAACTGCTCAGCGCGAGACTTCTCCGTGGTGAGTCCAGAAAGTTTCCGCTGCGCTTTTCTGTGGGAGTGTGTGTGTGTGTATTGTGTAGTGTGTGTAATGTGCAGTGTGTGTACGTGCAGTATGTATAACGTGCAGTGTGTGTGTAACGTTCAGTGTGTGTGTGTGTGTGTGTGTGTGTGTAATGTGCAGTGTGTGTGTGTGTAATGTGCAGTGTGTGTAACGTGCAGTGTGTGTGTAAGGTGCAGTGTGTGTGTAACGTTCAGTGTGTGTGTGCGTGTAACGTTCAGTGTGTGTAATGTGCAGTGTGCGTGTAACGTTCAGTGTGTGTAACGTGCAGTGTGTGTGTAACGTTCAGTGTGTGTAATGTGCAGTCTGTGTGTGTGTGTGTAAATCATGCAGTGTGTGTAATGTGCAGTGTGTGTAACATGCAGTGTGTGTAATGTGCAGTGTGTGTAACATGCAGTGTGTGTAATGTGCAGTGTGTGTGTGTGTGTGTGTGTGTGTGTAAATCATGCAGTGTGTGTAATGTGCAGTGTGTGTGACGTGCAGTGTGTGTGTATAATGTCCAGTGTGTGTAACGTGCAGTGAGTGTATGTAATGTGCAGTATGTGTAATGTGCAGTGTGTGTGCAAAGTTCAGTGTGTGTAACGTTTAGTGTGTGTAACGTTCAGTGTGTGTAATGTGCAGTGTGTGTGTAATGCGCTATTGTGTGTGTAACGTACATCGTGTTTGTAATGTGCAGTGTGTGTAACGTTCAGTGTGTGTAATGTGCAGTGTGTGTAATGTGCAGTGTGTGTAACGTTCAGTGACTGTGTGTAATGTGCAGTGTGTGTAATGTGCAGTGTGTGTGTAATGCGCTATTGTGTGTGTAATGTGCAGTGTGTCTAACATGCAGTGAGTGTGTGTAATGTGCAGTGTGTGTAATGTGCAGTGTGTGTAACATGCAGTGAGTGTGTGTAATGTGCAGTGTGTGTGTAATGCGCTATTGTGTGTGTAACGTACATCGTGTGTGTAATGTGCAGTGTGTGTAACATGCAGTGTGTGAGTAACGTTCAGTGTGTGTAATCTGCAGAGTGTGTGTAATGTGCAGTGTGTGTAATGTGCAGTGTGTGTAATGCACTATTGTGTGTGTAACGTACATCGTGTTTGTAACGTACATCGTGTGTGTAATGTGCAGTGTGTGTAACATGCAGTGAATGTGTGTAATGTGCAGTGTGTGTGATGTGCAGTGTGTGTGTAATGTGCAGTGTGTGTGATGTGCAGTGTGTGTGTGTAATGTGCAGTGTGTGTGATGTGCAGTGTGTGTGTGTAATGTGCAGTGTATGTAATACTGAGTGTGTGTGTGTGTTTAATGTGCAGTGTGTGTAATGTGCAGTGCATGTGTGTGTGTGTGTGTAATGTGCAGAGTGTGTCCCGTGCAGTGTGTGTAATGTGCAGTGTGTGTGTGTAATGTGCAGTGTGTGTGATGTGCAGTGTGTGTGATGTGCAGTGTGTGTAATACTGAGTGTGTGTAATACACTGATGTGTGTGACTCTCGTGTGAAATTTCTCTCAGGTGTTTAGAATTTGTGTAGATTTTTTTTTCTTGTGTAATTGTGTAACTGTATCTTTAAATCCTCTAGAAGCATAAATGCCAATCTGGCAACCCTGATTCAGTAAAACAGAGAAAAGGTTTACTCTAACAGTACTGCATTTTTTTCCTGTAGCGTTATGGAATGGTGTTTCACTCAGACAGATGTTCAGACAGATGTTTAGTCAGCTGTTTTGCCATCTATGGAACACTCTAGTGTTAACAGACTGCTTATGATGAAAATTTGCAGAACTTTAATAAAGTAAATGAAAGAGTGAAACTTTCCTCTTTCGGAGTGAACTGCAGTTTATCACAAGTTTGTTTTTAAACTGATCAGATCCTCTGCAGCTGTGTGTCAAGGCTTGGATTGTTCTAGCAGATGTGTGAGTGTGTCAAGAAAAATACACAAAAATACACAGTCTTCTTTTCCCTCCCAGTAAAATCAGAGATGAGCCAATCAGCATGTGAATCTGGAAAATGATTGACAGTTGCACAGGTGTTTTGACCTCTGATATTAACTGATCCCCTGGAAGCCTCTGAAAAATGGCCTGCAGTCAAGTTCGTTGTGGTAGAAACAGTCCACGCTACGCTTTTCTGACCAATCCTGAATAAAACGTATCCTGCGGAGACATGGACTCACTGAAGGGGAAAGGACGGGGATGTGAAAGATTCGCATATGTGCCAGCTTTATTTAAATGAACTTAAAAGAATTCATGCAGCTTTGAAAATGGAGGCACATCTGGAAATGCTGTCTCGTCCTCAGACGATGCTGGAGCTTGGTGTTTTTTTCCCTCGGTGCTTGCTAGCATTTTCTTGGTTGCAGTTTATTTCTTTCGCTTGATAATTTATTTATTGACAGGAGGTTTCCTCTCGTGTGAATTACTCTCAGGTCATGGGGATGACCTTTAGAGATATAGAGATTTTTTTTGTAATTTTTAATAGAAAACTGATATCGGAGCTCAGAGTATTGGTTCATTTCTGATTTGAATGTGATTTTGATGGTTTCTGGACGCTTCTGTTGAGTTATGTGAAACGTCAGAGGTGTTATGTTGAGGTGACTTTTTAAAAGACAAACTGTGTTTAACTGTAAAGTCTGTGTTGTCTTATGGCCTAAAGTTAATCGGTGGATCAGATCAGAAAATGTCAAATCCAATCTAATATACTGCATACAGTATAAATGATAAAATATCGGTATATTAATGTTAGGATGCGCTAAAATGACTCAGTGTCGGTACTTTTGGTCCTGTTTATTGGAACTTCAGTAAATTTGTAGACCTGAAATTAATGAAATAATTTCAAAGAAGTTGTTGCCACACACTGAATCTAGTGAGTGTGTTTCTTTAAAGCTTCTGTTCACATTTCTGTCCCTGAAAAATTGGCTCCACCTCCAGCTGTAACAAACCGATTTCTGATGTCCAGTTTCTTTATAAGGCAGCTAACAAAGCATATGTATAACACACGGTCAGAGAGAGTCATCGATGTGTGTGTGTGTGTGTGTGAGTGTGTTACAGTAAAATACTGATTGACAGGATGGTGTAATGAAGTGAGTTACTGTTACCACCCTGAAGTTGATTATTTTCCAATAACAGCACGTCCCCAAGTGTTTTATTCCACTTATACCACAACAATTTACCCACAATTACACTTTAGTTTATTAAAGAATGACACATCATACTTTTTATCAATTTATTGTTACACTTAATATTGTGCAACATCTATGAAACAAGTTAGTTCCTGTTTTTCACATACGTTATAGCAGCTATAAACAGCCGTTCCCTCAGCAGCCTCTCTTTATTCTCTCTCTTGAAGTTAATAAGACAAAAAAAAAACGCAGCTTGTTACGCATGTTACCGAGAAACCGCAAAGAAGCAAAAACTCTTAAACGTAAAACCTAAAGTTACAGCTTTACCTCTGAATGTTACAAAGCGCTGACACTGGAGACTCCTTCCAGAAATGTTTTATTACAGAAAGCTTCACCACATCAATGATTACACACGTTTTGTAATTGGTTTATGTGGAGCGTCCGCTGTACACGTCCCTTTGAATGAGCTGTTACTATAGAAACGATAACGTATTAGAACGAGCGCATTAATATAATCCTATAAACACTACTGTCAGAGCTGCTGTTATAGAAAATGAATCAACACCTTCTGACCAATCACAATCCAGATTTGGTGGTATAAATAGCAATAACACTTGTTCCTTTAATTCTCTCAGTTAAAAACAAGTCATCAACCTCTAATTCAGATGATCCAGATAACTTTCGCGATGCTAGCCACGTGGTTAAAAAGTTGTATATTGTGCCTGAAGTGTTTGCTAACGACTAGCGTTCACCTGTCATGCTGTAAATACTCACCAAGCAAACTAGCAAAATGATAGACTTCAAGAATGCTAATGTTATTAACATAATTTATCATCAGTTGATCATCAGCACTTCCTCTATTCCTCCTCGTTTCCTCTTTGACTTTCCACTTCCTGCTTCATGCAAACCATGGACAGTCTAACGTGTAGGACCTCTTTCGGGCGTAGAATCTGTTTTAACAGGATGTTATCTCAGTGGTTCTGAGAGCTCGGCCTCTGGGAAGTCCCTCAGTGCAGCGTCCCGTAGACACGACTCCTGCATCAGCAACACTCACCTCCACAGATCAGTTTATGTAAGCTGCTTCGCTCTACAAGCTCCTCTGAGTGTGTGAGTGTGTGTGTGTATGAGTGTGTGTGAGTGTGTGTGTGTGTGTATGAGTGTGTGTGAGTGTGTGTGTGTGTGTGTGTTCCTGTAGAGAGAGTTGGATGTTTGCTCAGGAGGGATCTGTGTTTTAATGATGATAAAGTGCTGGTGTCGAATCTTTAATGTAGGGTGGTGAGCATAAGTGCACTCGCCTCGCTGAGACCTGTGATCATCACTAACACACACACTAACACACACTCTAGCACACCATCACTAACACACACACACACACTAACACGCCATCACTAACACACACACTAACACACCATCACTAACACACACACACACACTAACACACCACCACTAACACACTAACACACCATCACTAACACACACACACTAACACACTAACACACCATCACTAACACACACACACTAACACACCATCACTAACACACACACTAACACACCATCACTAAGACACACACACACTAACATACCATCACTAACACACAATCACTAACACACACACTAACACACCATCACTAACACACACACTAACACGCCATCACTAACTCACTAACACACTAACACACCATCACTAACACACACACTAACACACAATCACTAACACACACACTAACACACCATCACTAACACACACACACTAACATACCATCACTAACACACACATTAACACACCATCACTAACACACACACCAACACACACAAACACACCATCACTAACACACACACTAACACACACACACACTACCACACCATCACTAATCCACACACTAGCACACCATCACTAACACACACACTAACACACACAAACACACCATCCCTAAAACACACTAACACACACACACACTACCACACCATCACTAATCCACACACTAGCACCCCATCACTAACACACACTAACACACACTAACACTAACCCACACACTAACACACCATCACTAACACAACATCACTAATATAATTCACAATAAAATTATAGATGAATATCAAATTACATTTCTAATGACCAACTGGGTTAATTGACTTTAATTCACTTTTTCACCCTCATGCCATGAAGCGGTTGTATGTTCATGGTAGTGTTGTGGTATGAATAGTAATGAATAATGACAGAACATGGGGTGAGAAACGCTGAAAAACGAGGCTCATGTTTGTTCCAGAGCATGCACTAAACTTTTGAAATTGCTCAGACTAAAACTACTGAGATTAAATGACTGAGACTAAAACTACTGAGACTACCGAGACTAAATCTATACAGACTACTGATACTGAAACTACTGAGATTACTAAAACTAAAACTACTGAGACTAAATCTACTGAGACTAAATCTACTGAGACTAAATCTACTGAGTCTTCTGATACTAAAACCACTGAGACTATAGAAACTAAATCTACTCAGACTAAATCTACTGAGTCTTCTGATACTAAAACCACTGAGACTATAGAAACTAAATCTACTCAGACTAAATCTACT
>CM075007.1:29661613-29673562 GCA_037576675.1 Pangasius sanitwongsei | reverse complement strand
AAAAAGCGTGAAACTTGATTAATGAGAAATAATTCCACAGTGACAACCGTGTTGTAACCACAGCGCTGCTGAATGCTAATAAATGGGTTTATTGTCCAAAACACAAATATATGATATACAGAAAGTTAAATAAAGACAACTTACAGAATCAATGCACACAGTCACAGTCATAGGATGCTTGATGGTGTTGCGTCTCTCTACATTGTACAATGCAAACCTTTTTATACCCCTGAACCTCTTTGCAGTCTATAGTGACCAGAGTACTGAATGGAAGAGACACAGTGTATTTTATGGCAGGATGTTGGTTACTGAGGTTCCTGAGAATCTAATCTAAGATCCCTGAGTCTGGAAACAAAGGCAAAAGGTCACCCGTGTAGACCGGGGGTCCCAGTATGTGTGTAGATGTGAAGAACTGTATACTGTAAATGTTATTTCCTCCTTGTATGATAGTTATGATGTCACTACATTGCTCACCATGAAATACGGACTTGATTGACACCATATATTCCCTGAGGAATATTTCAGTTAAGCATAGTTTATATAACCAGATCTGGTTCACATGGTCTCTCTGACCCATCACTTTAACCTTAAACAACATACTGCCACAGGTTATAAATCTACTCCACTTTGTAACAGTCAGCGGTAAAGCTTTTCCGACATCTTCAGGACAGAGGAGTTTGTGCTTTGCGGTTTCTCGGTATCATGACAAGTTGCTTTTTTGTCTTATTAACTTTTCTTAAATGAATAAATAAATAAATGTAATTTTTGGCAAATTGCTAAGAGGAATATAACTCTCTGAGATGCGCTATTATAGGAAAACAATCAGCATGGTAACAAAAACTCCATAATAATTTCCATTCTCATTTCTGTGTTTATCTGAGCATATGGTATAGTGTTGGTTTTAGCGCAGCATGAACTGGACGCTCTATTAGGTTTCCTCTTGCCCTTTCTCTCTGGCCTCATGTCGGACCATCTGTTAAATCAGACGACCCCCTAACCTCGCCTCGCTCAGAGCTCGTCCAGATGTGTGTGTGTGTGTGTGTGAACACAGTTGGGTGTGATTTCAGGTTTATGCTGCTCTCATCCACATGGGCGTTTACTGCTGATGGACGATGTTGAACAGGAGCATAGAGGAACCTGCACTTCACAGAGTGCTTATCTTTCTTCTCAGTTAGGATGAAATATTTCTGTTTCATTATCACTGCAATTACAAATGGCTTTACACACTTACTTCCCTTTACACTGCAGACTTTAATGCTCTAAAACACAGAATTAAACGCAGTAACTCCATCATACAGCCTTGATGACGTGTGTTAGAGCAGATATGAACACAAACTTCTCCTTGAGGAAAGTATGTAGAGCAGAAACAGATTTTAAACAGGAACACACTCGACCTCAGAAAAGAGCAGTGTGGCTCAGTACAAACAAGTCACACAAAGAAAACCCAATCTGAACACACACAAGCACATATTACAGCTTTAAAATAATAAAATGCTGTTTTCAGTCTGTGTCAGTTTGCAGCAATGCCTTCTGGGTAATATCTAGCACTCTAATAAACTTGACGTGAGCTGATAAAATAAAGGAATGGTGCTTAAGTTGGTGGCAGGAGTTCAACAAGAGGAAGTGGATGAGGCATTAAATAAGTGCTGTAAATTAACTGGTAGAAATGTTTCTAGATTGAAAATAAAAAAAGAAGAAATGGGCTTTAGCAAGGCAGTTCACTTCAGTTCAAATGAGTGATATAGACCTGCAGCTCTGCTACATGTAAAGTGTACAACTGTAAACTGTAGTTTTTTATGTTTACTTTTTCTTAGGAACAATGAGGCAAGTTGAAGATGCTGAAAGATTTAGATGAACTTTAGAAAACAAAGTTACAAAGAAGTGAGGAAGAGATCACCTTTAATCCACATCCTCACTCTATCTGTTGCTCTCGCTGTCCCTCCCCAAACAACTCTCTCTCTCTCTCTCTCTCTCTCTCTCTCCCTCTCTCTCTCTGTAGACTGAAAAGGTACACTCATGTTGCATAAATAAAAGTGTTTCCGACCCAAACAGTGGAAAAAGTCAGGAGAGATTAGCATATCATTACAGCACAACCTGCAGAAGCCAAACAAGGTGTGAAATACAGACGAGAACGGAGAGCTCGCCGCTCTGCCTGCCTGGAATATCGAACAGCTCGTGTGTTTTTATGGTAATAAATTAAACATACAGGCTCTGCGATGGGAAAAAACACTTCTGCATTTTGTACAGCAGTGAAGTTTTTCCCTCTGAACAGAAAGGTGGTATCAAACTTCCATGATGAGGCGTATTCATCAATAACGCTCGAGCCATTGCCATAAGACTCACATTAATGCCTACAGAGAAACATAGAAACTCTTATCTGTGTGTGTGTGTGTGTGTGTGTGAATGGTCTCATCTAGAGGAGAGTGAGTTGGAGAGAAATTGGCAGGAACTCGTCCCTCCATCTCCCGCTGTTCAGCACTCTGCGTTATCTGTTGCATAAACATGCAATTACCCTTCATTTTCTTTTCCACAGATAAGAGTGTGTGTGTGTGTGTGTGTGTGTGTATGTTTTCATTAGACCATAGAAACTTTGCACAATAGTCTGTTGTCTTTTTTGCTTTTTGTAAATAAGAAAAAGCTCATGAATTTCATTTAATTCTTGCTCTCATCGTATGAGAATATTACACCATGACTGTCACTGCCACTTTTATACATATATGTTATTTTTATCCACTTCATCACAATTTTAAGAGGTATCTCCATCATGCACTGAATATCAGAGGTGTGCACAGAGCATTTTTAAACCCCACTCCCACCCACTCCCAGAGGACGGTTTTCTAATCCCACTCACCTACCCAGGAGGTTTAACCAATCTCACCCACTCCAAGAGGAAGAATAACTAATCCCACTCACCTACCCAGGAGGTTTAACCAATCTCACCCACTCCAAGAGGAAGTTTACCAATCCCCATGGCTAAATCAGGAACTGGAGCTACTCAGGGACCACACTCTAATAAAATAAAGGTACTAAACTTTACTGTACTTGTCATAGTACTGGTATGTATCCTGTGTGCTTTTAAAACTTTACTCTAAAAGCTAATTAAAGGCACAACCATGGGCCATAAGGTCAATTACATAATTTAAACAATTTATTCTACACTATATCTACACAATAAGGGTTGGAGCTGGGTCAGGGACAGGAGGTAGAGTTAGATCAGCCACTGTAGCTGGAACAGCTATATCAGGGACTAGGGTTATAGTAGAGATTGGGACTGAATCAGAGACTTAAGATGGATTAGGGACTTGAACTGTATAAGGGACTTTAGTGGGGTCTGGGACTGGAACTGGAGTTGGAGCTAGATCAGGGAGTGCACTTAGGTCACCTGGATCAGGAACTGGACCCAGATTAGGGGTTAATTAGGGGTTTAATCTTGATTAGGAATTGGAATTGAACATAGAACCGAGAACGAAGCTGCAGCAAGAACTGGAGCTGGACCAGATGCTAGAACTGGGACTGAAGCTACATCAGGGACCGAGGCAGAAAATCCATACTGGAGCTTGAGATGGAACCGAGACTGCAGTGGGCTGCATCAGGATTTGGGGCTAGAGCAGTGATTAAAACTGGTGCTGGCAGAGTGACTGCAGTTGGATTAGATCAGGGATTGCAGTGGGACTAGATCAGGCACTGGAGCTGCAGTAGAGAATGTGGCTGGTGTAGGGAATGGAGGTAGATTAAGGACTTGTACTGGAACAGGGATGAAAGACGGAGCACACACAGGAGCTGGATCAGGGATTGGAGTTAGACCAGGGGCTAAAGCTGGACCAGGGCTGGATCAGGATCAGGGGCTGGAGCTGGATCAGAAAGTGGAACAGAATCTGCACCTGGATTAGGGACAGACACAGACAGGTACAGATCTAGACTGTGAGCTGAGAATGAGCACAAACATTTTGTTAAATAAAAGAGAGTATATGCTAAATATACTTACAGATGTGTGTCAGTTCTTTTATGCTTGATGAAATGCGATCACTTGGTTGTAGATTCAGATTTGTGAAACTGCTGTAGCTGCTGCTATGTGAAAGTTTGCCCCAGTGTGCTCAGGGTGATACTTATCATCCTGCGATTCAATTTCCTCTTCACAGTGTGTTGTTGCTTTTGGATTTGAATTCTGCCATGACCCAAAGGTAGGGATCCTTCACGAGATCTGTGTTCTACTCTTTTATCTACTGAGAGCAGACAGGGTCCAGATTCCCCGTGTATTTAATCTCTCTGATGTAGCCGAGCAGAGGGAGCTGTCAAACTCTGAATCAGTCAGCTGTGAGGTTTCAGTCAGGGGTTTGGGGATTTAATCTGTCAGTAAAAAGCATTACATAGCATACTGTGAGGTATTAGTCATGATTTCTGGTTGTTGTATGGTGGTCACTGGTTTAATCATCTTTCTTTACAAACATTTTGGACCATTTTGATCTGACCCGAGTATGAAGACTAATCTCCGATTAGTGCAGGTGAGGGAGCTGTGAGGAGAGAGCATTAATCTCCAGGTGAGATGTGAGGCTTTGTGTTCAGGGCACATGCTTTGATCAAACCCTCATGTGATTAGAGATCCCAACATTTAAAAGTAAACTTTGAAAGTAGAAGAAAGACTTACCAAGACATCTGAATTATTCCAAGGCCACCTCTCCATCCTTTAGTGTCTGATGGGTAATAAAGATTTCATGTATTCATTTTCTCAGGCCAAAATTGTAATCCATAATGACCTGACATTTCTTACACTTTTTTTATTCTCATGATTTGAAGGTTAAGCAGAGTCTCTTCTGACTCGAACACACTTTACATTCTGGACTGTGAGTCAACATGCTTGTTTTCCTCTACAGCACCAACAAAGCTTTTTTCTTCATAGGGAAAAAGCTCAAACGGAATGGGAACATTTTATGCTAATCACTTTTTTTTCTAGTTTTATCATGGTTCACCTTTTAGAAGCAAAGTGGCAAAACCATTTACAATGTAATATATGAGAGAGAGAGAGAGAGAGAGAGAGAGAGAGGCAGGATGCAAGTACAAGATTTATTAAAGGAAATCTAAGACAGTCATTGGCCACAGCCGAGGTCAGTCCATGATCAAGTTTATTCCATGATGAAACAGGAAACAATCCTCAGAACTTATCGCTACAGATATACATGATTAGACTTCACAAAGAAACAGAAGCAGCAAAGGAACATAAGTAAAAATGGCTAAACACCAATGACTGGCCAAAACAAAGGCACATGACCAAAAGAACAAAACACAACGAATAATAAGCACAAGTATTTAATTTTAATCTCTTAAGTAATTAACTCTGTGGTTTTGTTTATAAATTAAATATCCATAACTCTTCTACAAATTATTGAAGCAACAAGTATAAATATCTTGTACAAATCCATCTTTAAATCCTCGAAGCTACATTCAGCTGCTGACTTGATGGTATGGTACTAGAGGAATGTGTGAATGTGTGTGTGAGATGTGCTGTACAGCTGGAAAAGGAGATATTTCCATATTTTTAAAGAGATTCTTTGACACAGTCTGAAAATGTTGAACATGAAAGAGCATCCTGTTGAAGTGTAGGAGAATATTGATGTTTTCAGAAACGCCTGAAGACTCGGGTCTTTCAAGAACACTTGAACATTGAAGCAGAAATCCCCTCGGCCCTCTCTATGAGTGTGTATGTGTATCTGCTAAGAATATGGAATAAAACACTCAGTAAAGTGCTGTGTGACGGGGTGGTGTGATGCAGCTGAACTGTTACCACCCTGAAGTTGATTATTTTCCTATAACAGCATGACCCCAAGAGTTTTATTCCTCTGATTGCACAGCAATTTACCAATAATTGCAATTGTTTTTATTAAAGAACATCATGTCATACCCTTTATTCATTTATACATTTAATGTTGTGATTCACCCATGAAATAAGTTTGTTCCTGTTGTCACTTACGTTATAGCAGCTATAAACAGTCATTCCCTCCCAGTCTCTCTTTTTTCTCCCTCTTGAAGTTAATAAGACAAAAAACGCAGCTTGTCATGTTACTGAGAAACCACAAAGAAGCGTAAACTCCTCTGTCCTGAAGATGTCGGAAAACTTAAAGTTACAGCTTCACCTCTGACTGTTACAAAGCGCTGACACTGGAGACTCCTTCCATAAAAATTAAATAAATAAACGTCTCCTTACAGAAACCTTCACCCACATTTTTTTAATGTTTATGCGCAAGTTCCATCATCCATGTCCCCGTGAATGAGCTGTTACTATGGTAACGATAAGGTATTAGAGTGAGCACATTAACATAAACCTGTGATTTGCAGCTGCGCTACTGGCAGAGCTGCTGTTACAGAAAATTAATCAACACCTTCTGACCAATCACGATCCACAACTCACCAGTGGTGTAATATATGATAATTAACAGTCCCCCTGTAAGCATAGCATGCCACATGCTTTAGCAGCAATTAACACAGTCAAGTTAAATTTATTTATATAGCACATTTAAAACAACACGAGTGCTGGCCATCAGGCATAACAGGAAAAAAATGCATTAAAATGGTAACATAAAATGTAGTTAAGAATGAAAATAAATACACAGCAGGAGTGAGATATGGAGTCTAACCTGAACAACACCACACAAATAAATGAGCAATTCCGAGTCGAGTCGAGGGAGTTGTAGTGTTTATGTGTGTGTCCGGTGTGATGAAGACTCACATTTATATCCTGCCACTGCTCTGTCACTCACTGAGCTACGGGTCAGAAAGCAACACACACTCTCACTGAAACATTTACTCCATGCTAATGTGAAAGACAGCAGGGGTAGTGCCACAAAAGTGAAAGGAATTTCAACTTCAACTTAGATGTTTGAGCAATTTTGATAAATTGAAATGCAGGGCTACACAATAAGTTCCCTGAAGATCTGAGAAAAAGGAAAGAAAAAGTTCTATAAAAGCAGCTATAGTTTGTGAAAGAAAGCAGGATTTCCCCTCTGAATTAGCATCATGTTATAAGATCGATGATCCTAATTAGCACAGTTAAAGTGTCTGCGGTAGGAGGCGGATTATGAGACGCTTTTCAGCCTCTCCGATCGATGCGGCGTTTCAAGTGTCGTCTTATTAAAGCTGCAGTGGTTCTCACTCAGCAACCTGCTAATGATGGAAACTCCGTTGGGGTTAAAGTGTTTCACCTCAACCCTTAACACTGTCTTCCCTCCACAATTTTTCTCTTTTTCTTTTTTACTAACACAGTGCCACAGGAGCTTTGGAGTTTGTAATGTCTTGACAGCTTTGTTATGCAACTTTTCCAGAGACTGTTCAGTTCTAAAAGTTTTAGAAGTTTCTATAATTGGCTTTAATTAAAATACCAATATATGTGTTAGCTAATTGCATTATCATGGTGTCAGTCAGTCATTTCTAAATGTTCTAATTTAGACCAATCTTATAACGTCTTAGTGAGCTAACAGCCTCAGTACCGGTCAGTACATGGTCCACTCTTATTCTCCTTTTGTACTAAATCCCAGGACTCAGTAATCAGGTCTCATGTGTTCTCTTATCACTTCTACACCAATGGCACTCAGATTTCCTTCTATTTTCCTCTCACAAGTTGCTCAGAAGTTATCAGACTGCCTTTCTGCCATCTCGTTCTGGATGAAGACTCATTATCTAAAACTCAGCCTTGACAATATATATCAGCCTTGATATACATACAACCACAGAAGAGTGAGGGACAGTCGATCCAGAACACATGGCTAGGAATCCTCGTGGAATTAGAAGAAAAAAAGGAGCCTGTTTTTACAGTGAACTTCCTTTCTTTCCTGTTAATAATGAAGCTGGGGTCAGAGTGCAGGGGCAGCCTTGATCCAGTGTCCCTGCAGCAGAGAGGGTTATGGGCCTTGATGAAGGGCCCAATAGTGTTATTGGTAGTGCCAGAGCTTGAACTTGCAACCTTGCAGAGCCTTATCTCAGTGGCTGGGATATCCCTATAAGGTATAGACCCTTCACTTCTGCACTACCTCCTCAGGATAACTCCTCACTTCCTCTGCACTAACCACGCCGTAATTAACTTTATTTACAGTATTACATCTTGGTCTGTAATTTGCTGCATTATTATTTATGCACTTAGACTTGAAATTAGCATTTTTGTTTTGTATTTTTTAACATGTAGAGCACTCTATCCCTCTATCACTGTCTTTCTGGTTATGAATCTCTGCAGATTTACTACATGATTATATCACTGTGCCTTCAACTGTTTGCACATTAACGAAGACACTCTAGATGAGAGTATCCACAAACTGATTAAATGTAAATGTACTTTAAGCTTCATAGTTCTTGATAGTTAAAACCAGACCTAAGCGTTAAACAACAGAAGCCTCACTGCTGGTGTTTGTGATTAGAAATCCACTGGGACAGTTTGAGCTGAAAGTAACATTGTTACTTAGTGTTTAGAGAGTTTCAGGAGAAACTCCAAACTTATCAACCTGAAATATTTTTCTGAGGGAATCATTTTGCTATCTTTTAGGTAAATTGGTCTGATTATAATGTTGAATTAAAAGTGGAAATACATATTTTATTTGAATTAATATGGTTTATTGGCCAAGTACGATAGATTGAGTAGAATGAGGGACCCTGTGCTAAATAAGATAATTATTCTTGCAATGTGATGTTGAGGGAAAATCATCTCAATTCCTCATTACATGAGTGCCTCAGGGGTCAGTACTCAGGCCAGTCTTGTTCTCCTTTTATACTAAAAGGGTTCTCTGGATTGTGATCAAGTCTCTCGTGGTTTTCTTACCAGTTCTATGCAGATGACACACAGCTGAGCTCCTCTTTTCTTCCACTTACCTCACAAGTTGCTCAGAAGATTTTTGAAGATAATTTATTGTACTTATGTTTATTTGTAAAGTATGTTGGAGTGTGTGTTTTTGAGGGACTCTGCAAACCTAAAGACCTTTCCCAGTGATGAATAAGTAGTGCTCTTTTGTTCAGATAAATTGACTGATAGAAACTATATGAAGCTGCTGAAGTCTTATAACCTCCTCTATTTTTGTTTAATTATAAGTTATAATTATGTTTAAGAAGTGGGAGTTTGACTGAAGGCTCATCGGAGTGTGAATTAAACTAGCAGCAGGGGGTCTAATTATGCAATGAAGTGCAATGCAAATCTGTGAATTATGATGTGTTGGGTGCAGAGTGACTCTCTTTCAATCTGCCTACATATCAGAATACATATTTACATTATGAAAAGATTTCTTTTAAAGGATTGATCATTTTTAAGGATCTTAAATATGTATGTGATAATCATGGATTGAGGGGATATTTAATAATAACTGCACAGTAGATAAACAGCCTGGTTGTGTTGTATGTTTCTGATTTCACTTAAGAGGAACCAGACTCAAAAGAGGAACCCATCCTTATCTGGGTGACACCAGTGTGGCAACTCGAGGCTGCGGCGGGCTGAACACAGACACACTGGAGGCAGGGGTAGTGGAAAGAAGGAGCTCTTTCATTTAATGTTTTAGTGGGCTGAAGGTGAGAGAGGTGCATGGTGAGTGTGGAAGGGCGCGGTGTTGCAGTCGTCCTGTCTTGGGGCGCGGTGAGCAGGGGTTAGCGGCATCGAGGCTAGACTCCGGGGGTTCCTTTGGCCGTCGGGGTGCAGTCCTTCGATTCATCACTGGTAGGGAGGGTCATCTTCGTCACTGTTGTCTGTCTCTGCACGAGAGGGAAAGAGAGGGATCAGCACTGTCATAAAGACAAAACCCGGTCACCGTGCTGTGCCTGCCACGCCCTTTTATACTCTCCTGGTTCCTCCAAGAGGATGAGGAGCCGCTGCCACAATCAGTGGAAGCCAGCTGTGTGTGGTTTTGCTGCCCCACCTTGCAGCCATGTGCCTCCACGCTAACGGGGGTGCTGAAGAGGCATTGAGGAGCGTGCAGTGGTTTTAGTGCGGGGGCTGCAGGCCCGCCATCACAACCGGGCAGTGCGATTATAAATCATTACTGTTCAATAGCTGTATATTACAGAGTCAAGCAGTGCTAAGTGTGCTGGAGGAAATTGAGTATGATCATGGGAGTCAATTCTGTTTTCATTAGAGTTTTAACCTGAAGTCTGATATCAGAGTGAAGTTATTGACTGCTCAGTGATTGAGACTTAAACTGTTCTTGGCGGTCTTTAGGCTAACCAAGTAAGAACATCCACAGCCATCTTTAGGGTGTCTGTGTGATAAACAAAGTGCATTAATATACAAAAAATACATACACACTTTATTTTTTATCCTGCATTACAGTACCAAAAAGAAAAAGAACAAATAATAGTAAAGATTTAATGAGTTAAATTAACTCGGGTTTTATTTTTGGAATATTACATGAACTTGTATTATAATGAAGCGTATTACATATATGTAATGAAGTGCCACGGGTCAATTTCCTCCTTCCCAGTGTCCATTTATGTGCATCTATAATTATTTAGTTAAGGCATGGATGGCTCATTAAGCAATTCTTCGACAATAAAAACATCTCGACTTTGAGAGGCATGAGGAAAATGAAGTGAAACGACCTGCAGGTTTTTCGCACCTCATTTGCACTTCCAGGTTCTGCTGTAGTTCACTGCGGTTTCTCTTCCGTTTTCCTTCTTCTTAAACAATGACCTTCTTCACTGCTGAGGACAGAATTTTCCACAAGTTTTTCGCTCAGTTCAGAGGAACCTTATTTTAATTTGTAACCTTTGCTGGTGAAGCAGTCTAGCAGTAGGGAGCAGGGTTTAATTTAAACACCTCCATATCAGCTCTCTAAACTGTGAGTTATACCTCAGATTTATGGCACATTTCCTGGACCGGAGGCGACTGTAGATCACAGTGTGTGATGCGAGGGAGTAGATTAGAGATGCAATTTTCTTCCTCCTGTTAGGATTTATAGATATAACTTATATAATAATAAGTAAGAGCTACAAATCTTTAGGAATGCACTGATTATCTCTATCAGACTGCTTTCTGCCTGAAACACCAGACCACTGAGAGGAACCGAGTCTGTGTTAGAAATGATTCTCTATTCACTATTCAGTGTGCGCAGTGAGGATTTAAAAAAACATGCCACATTGGTATTCACAATCCAAATATTACAATTCTAAATAATAGGATGTGCTGGATCAAGTGCTATTTTATAAGCTATATTGGAGTAATGCATGTACACTATACTACATGGGTTTTTTTTGCTTATCAGTCTGCTTCAGTTGTCATGTTCCATCCCAAAAACACACACTGTGTTAGCTAATGTCAGCTTGCGACCCACACAAATATTTAAATGTAAGGACAATATAATAACTGAGCTGAGTAAAACCAAACATTAACCTGCTGTACATTTACAATGGGCCTGAGGAGAAGTCTGAAGGGGCGTTGCTAAACATCACAGAGTATCATGGGCACTAGGGTGCATCATTTGTGCACATCCTATCCTGGTGTATTATGGGATTGAAAGAGTGCAGTGGATGTTTTCACTCACATCTACAAAAAGCCAGACTCTGAGCTCTCAAGACTGATCAGGTGGAGTCCATCCTTCTCTGGGTGGCATTATGAATATAGGAGTAGTCAGTGATGGCATGGAATTCTGGGAATTGGAATTTGTTGTTGAAGTAGTCAGTGATGTCCTGGAAATCTGGGGAGTGGAATTCATTGAGGAAATAAGCAGTGGAATTCTGGAAAATAGAGTTTGTTTAGGAAGTAGTCAGTGATGTTGTGGAAATCTGGGAAGCGGAATTTGTTCAGGAAGTATTCAGTGAAGGTGTGGAATTCTGGGATGTGTGGTTTGTTCAGGAAGTATTCAGTGATGGTATGGAATTCTGGGATGTGTGGTTTGTTCAGGAAGTATCCAGTGATGGTGTGGAATTCTGGGATGTGTGGTTTGTTCAGGAAGTATTCAGTGAAGGTGTGGAATTCTGGGATGTGTGCATTGT
>CM075007.1:29622583-29640264 GCA_037576675.1 Pangasius sanitwongsei | reverse complement strand
GTTTTAGAGGCTGATGATGGAGCAGGAGTTTTAGAGGCTGATGATGGAGCAGGAGTTTTAGAGGCTGATGATGGAGCTGGAGTTTTAGAGTCTGATGATGGAGCAGGAGTTTTAGAGTCTGATGATGGAGCAGGAGTTTTAGAGGCTGATGATGGAGCAGGAGTTTTAGAGGCTGATGATGGAGCTGGATTTTAGAGGCTGATGATGGAGCTGGAGTTTTAGAGGCTGATGATGGAACTGGAGTTTTAGAGGTTGATGATGGAGCAGGAGTTTTAGAGGCCAATGATGAAGCAAGAGTTTTAGCTGCTGATGGTGCACTTTGGGTGGGGGCCCTGCGCTGGGTTGGCACCACGTCCAGGGTGTCCTCCGCCTTGTGCCCCGAGTTCCCTGGGATAGGCTCCAGGCTCCACCACAATCCTGTGTAGGATCAGCGGTATGGAAAATGGATGGATCAATGATGGAGCAGGGGTTTTAGAAGCTGAAGAGGGATTTTAGACATCAAGTATTAACTTTTGGACATCTGATATTGACTCAGCTAATACATCCTAGATATTAAAAAAGTTTAGTAAGTGTAACTTAATACGTGTCAACTTGATAAAATGTAGTATAAGCTGATTTACTAACATGCACTATGTAGGATTGTGACACTGTATGTTTTTTTTGTACTCTTCCATGAGTCTTTGTGGGGTCTAAAGTCATCACAGATATTGCAAATATTAGTACATCAGGGCATCATATGTTAGCATTAGAAGCTAGAAGCCTTTATTTATTATATAGACATTACATTAAAGTGAAATTCTTTGCATTGCATATCTCAGCTTGTTAGGAAGCTGGGGTCAGAGCACAGAACTTTTATCCAATCAGACACACTACTGGAGTATTTGAGAGACATGATCTGACTTAGTAATAACAGTTCTCAGTAGTTGGCCCAGACTTTTGAATATTCGTAATATCACTTTTGTCACCTCAGCTTCATACACATTGAAACCGAAATCCATACAGCTTCTCTCTGATATTCTCTCTGTATATTGTACCTCTGTCTCTCTTTAGATGAGACGTCTTTAGAGGCAGGGATCCGTGTGCAGATCCACAGTCAGGATGAGCCGCCTTACATCCACCAGCTTGGGTTTGGCGTCTCACCGGGCTTCCAGACCTTCGTGTCTTGTCAGGAGCAAAGGGTACAAACCAGCCACATTGCACATAATATATGAACGATCTATTGTGGGTTTTTTGTAGTAATAACTACAACATCCTTAAATCCATCTTTATATGTAATATCATTGCTGTCATCGTTGCTGTTTTAATATGAACCTGCTTCTCTCTCAGTTTATCTCTGTTCACAGTAGCTTTAGGCGTAGTGAGTTACACAGACTGTGGGGTGCAGAGGAATTGCAGGGGGACGCGAGTGAGGCGTGAGGAAGAAAATACCAAAAATAATTATTTAAAAGATTGTATCAGACCTAAAAGCCTTTACACTTGTTGCATAGGAGCTCTGCATTTTAACATTGGAGAACACTGGATCATACTCCAAACCACGCCAAAAGAGCAGTCCTTTGTTTTATTAATAAATAATGGCAGATGAGCCAATCAACATTTGTGCAGGTGATTTGAACTCTCCAATATAATCTTACACTCTCGGGAAGCCCCGCCCCCTTCCCCCATTTCACATTGGTAATGTTTTGGTTGGTGCTCACTGTGCTTTAAAGGTCACTGATGCAGCACCCTCGCTTTGTATCATGGTACATGGACGTTTTGAGCTGAAAATCTTAGGCAGCAAATGGACAGAAACAGCACGTCATGACCAAGACATAAGTTCTGGGAAGTCTGAATATGTCTGCTCTAGGAAGCTAAGAGTCCTTAAATATCTAAAGTATGTCCTACAAGCAGAGCTTCCCAAAGTTCTTGCAGCCAGGAACCCCTTTATTCCCCCAGACCTAGTCTAGATTTATTTCATAAACATATTCCAAATGTCTACAATATAATATTTGGTCTTTGACTGGACATCCTGAACTTTCCACCCACAAAACATTTTTTTTTTTAGATTAAAATTTATATTTCTTTAGCAATTTTATACTGTATATAGGCTGATGTGTTTTCAACTTACTGAGCTTTGCATTAAATGACTTCAGTTCAACTGAGCAGTTAAACTATACATTTTAATCATAAATATAATAATTTCAATAATAGTGGGTTGGGATTTCCACTTCTGTAGCAGGAAAAAAAAAACTGTGGCCCCCTGGCTATGCTTCATGGACCCCTGGGAGAGAGCCATAGCTTTATAAACTCCTTCTGCTAAGAGTGTATTTATGATTGTATTTACTCTCTCTCTCTCTCTTTCTCTCTCTCTCTCTCTCTCTCTCTCTCCCTGTAGTTGACATATCTGCCCCAGCCGTGGGGAAACTGTCGCTCCTCGGCTGATCCCTCTATCCCGGGTTATGACTCGTACAGTATCAGTGCTTGTCATTTACACTGTGAGACTCAGCTCGTTCTGCAGGAGTGTCAGTGCCGCATGGTGCACATGCTTGGTAATGGACCTATTTATATTCCTTATATGATTTAGTAAATATTCATTTAATTTCTTTCATGTTAACTTGAATTGAGGCAACATAACTTTTAATGACTTTAAGCACAGCCCATTGCCTTATTTTCTATTCATTTTTATATTTCCATTACAGTGTGCATTGATGGTAACTGAATTATATTGTGAGAAAGATTAACCATATGATAATGCTAATATTCTAGTCCTGTGTCAAATAAAGTTTTTAGCAAAGCAGGAAACTAATGGCTAAGTTAAGAAATTTTCAAGCCAAAGGCGGGTGGGCGTGTTATCACCTGTAGCTCCACTCACATCGCTTTATCTGCCGGGATCTTACTGAAAACAAGCAGTGGTAAAAAACAATAGGCACTTAATGAGTGCGTATATTTTTTTAGCTCAAGGACTGGATCTGGTCTTGAACACCCCCAGCCGTTAGGTGTGAGCTAAAGCCGAGGGAAGCAGTGTGCACGTACCTTTAATACTTTCACATCAACTGCTGCATTCTCCCATAGGAAATTAATTAACACATTTACAGCTTCCATCTGGCTGCTAGAACATCAACTCCACTTTACTGACATCTCAGATGTGATAAAAAATCTGAACTTATAGTCAGGCCAGTTTCAACCCAAAATCCAAATGCTACACAGGTATAATGTTTCAGTTAGATGATTGAGTTTGGCTCATTTTTGCTCCTAATGTGGCTGCTTATATTTGGGTCAGTTTTGACTCACAGCACATTTACTATACGTTTAAATTCTTTCGTTCTTAGCCTTTTTCCGCATAAAGAAGATTGTTGACCTTACGTTGCTTTCCTAAACAACCTGGCTGAATTTCTTTGACCTCTAATATCTGATATGGTTTAACAAATGTGTTTTCTCCAACTTATTTTGCCTGAAGCAGTAGATCAGGTGCTTTCAGCTAAAATTTCTGAAGGTCTAGTTACAGAAAATTCGTCAGTTACAAAGTGGTGGATAAGTGCTAACTAACCTGAGTGAATCTCAACAACAGTTTCCTTTTAATGCTTAGCCATTTGTGATTAGTTTATGGCTCTAAAAGACCATTTGAAGTGGTTTTATCTACTCTTAGTGGCACAGATGATAAGTGGGGAGAATAAAGACACTTCTCTGTTCAATCCTGTTTACACATTCTGTCTTCATTGTTCACCAGTTCACTGATCCAACAAGAGAAAGTAAATAAAATGAAAAATCTATGAAATTCTTTGAAAACTCTTCCCATTCTGAGCTAATGTTGCTCGCCCTGTAGCTAGTCTCTGCTCTGATTGTCTGCCTTCAGCTAAATAATTTATATAAATCCATGTGATTTAAACAGAGGACTGAAACAGAGGATCTGCTACAGATGCCAAGCTGGTTCATATTTACAAAACTAGAGTCACTGAACTACAGACAGTTTTTTTCCAAAGGTTTATTGGTTCTGCTGCACTATTTTTTTCAAATACTCACTTCACATTTACAGCATTTAGCAGATGTTCCTTATCCAGAGCATTGTACAGAAGTGCTTTGTAGTCTATACCAAAAACACATCTTCATTCTAGTTCACTAGATCAGGGACTAAGAGTGAGCTAAAACCTGGTTAGAGGAAAGTTAGTACAGCAAGGAAAGTAAGCAGAAAACACACAAGTCTTGTCATTTAATTGTTTTATTAAGTGAAGTGGTAATTGGTAGTTCTTCATTCCTCCTTCAGTGTGCTAAAATAGTTTGCCGGGATTGCAGTCTGCCAGCTGATGACCCCTGCATTCAGCTTAATGTGACTCAGATGGACCAGAAAACATTAGACTCATGACCTGTAGGAAATCGGGAACAGCTTAGAAACGCAGTACAATTCCAAAATTTCACAACAATGAGAGAAAGTAATGAAGAATAAACAAAGTGAGTGGCTGAGACACGAGACTCAGGTGGTAGAAATGAACAAAGGTGAGAATAATCATTAGTTCAAGCAAAATGAGAGGATTATTATACAAGTAACCATTAATCTTCTATACCTTTTCATGGCTAGATGAGGTACACTTGAATTGGTTTGAATGCTTATTCAGGGTGAAAATGAATATGACCTCCTGCTTCCAGATGAAAGTGAGACAAAAGTCTTGTTCTCAATCCAAGTGTCCTGCTAATGAACTTTCAGTCCATGAGTTATGAGTGATCCAAACCTCAGAGCTACCATGGCTCTAATGGAGTCTGGGGTCCTTTTGTTTTGTCTCCAAATCAATCTTAGCCCTAATGGGAAGAGAAAACGAAGCTCTTGGCCAAACATTAGCTCAGAGAGCCATGCGTATCACATGCCACAATTAGGTTCTGCTCTAATTAATCACTGCACTGTTGAGTTCTGGCTGTTAGCGAGGACCTGGCAAGGAGAAGAAATCAATTGTTTTTTTTTAAAGACTTTTTAAATATGAGCCCCAGGGGGTTTGGATGGCTCCGGGTTGGGGGCTGTCTGAATCAGCGGGTAACTGCATGAAGAAAAAAAGAGAAAAGAATAATGACTAATGAGAGCCAGACACTAGAGGATGTAATTGCACAGTCCTCTCTCTCTCACTCACACACACACACACACACACATGCATATTCACCATCCATGAAGCAGACAGTGTCTGGCCATGAAACTTATCTCTCATTCCACCTTCCCTCTGAGACTTACGTCCACCCTGAGTCCAATAAACTAGCTCCTTAACTAATATTTCCAAGATGTTAGCTACTGACAGCTACATTTACTTGGACATTCTCCAGACTTTGAAGAAGCTTGATTGGGGTGTAGGTGATATATTTAGGTTTGAAAATGAAAGATTCTGTGATGTATACGTTAGTTGCACTGAGCTACCACCAAGCATGGCTCGTGTTCTTTTTAATTACATTTTCCTTTAATATTTGATTCATTATTTCATCTTCAGTAACCACTTTATCCTGCTCAGGGTCACAGTGGACTGTTGTTGCTGTCTTGTGTTAGGGTGGAGGGTTACGCTGATTTAGCAGCAGTATGAGCCTCTCTTCCCACGCAATTTGGAAGACTACCAATTTAGTTTGATTACATTTACATTCTAACTTTCTTTTTTCTAATAAATGGGGCAGCGTTGTCTAGCATGTAGTGAAATGTTGACTTTCCATCACTTAATCACATTCTGTAGAGTTAGGCAGCTATCCAATCATTCACCATATTCACGATTGTATGTCAGAGTAGCCTACTAGCTGCACATCTCACAAGTAAAACTATTACTATTACTATTTCTAACATTTCTTAAAAACGTTGCTGGTTTCCTGAAGCAGCACTGACTCTGGCACGAGCATCAGCCCTTGTGCCACTAAAAAAGAGAGCATGAAACACAGAACCAATGAGCCAAGATTCAGAGTGGAATATAAATACACCTGTTAGGGAAAAAAATAACAAAGTACACATGAGAATGCTTCTCAAAGGTGTGTCCAGAGGTGGAGCCAGAGCAGGAACTCTGTTATATTCTGCATCATAGCGTGATTGATAATCTGGATCTTTTCTTATTTCTCACTCTAGCAGGTTGCTCACACACCCTCTTTATTATTACTTTTTTTTATTTTACTTTTTTCCTTTTCTGGTTGATTGTATTCATTTTGTGTTTTTCTTCCTAGGAAATGCAGAAATCTGCCCCCCTGACAAACTCAAGTGTGTGGACAAAGCATTGGGTAAGCACATATTTTTCTCTCTGCCAAAACCCGTCAAGCACCGTTGAACAAAGTAAAATAGAGATTTACATTTGCATTTATTCAGCTTGGCAACTGAAAAGCTTGAACAGCTGAATGAATAGCTAAAGCAACTTACAAATAAGGCAAGTGTGCTCCAAGCAGAGAGCTAGCTTTAATGATCTGGCTTTGATGCAAGAGATACATGATTATTTTTCTGTTTAAGGATTAGTGCAAGATGGTTGTAGGAAGGAAGATTGAAAACTGCAATGCAATAGCAAGAACTACAAGATAACTTAAGTGCAATTATACAGTTCAAGGATATAAAAGATAACCAAATTTGTCCAAGTGCAAGAGAGATCATTAGTGAGTCTGCTTGAGACATTGTCAGCTGGTCATCACATACTCTAAGGTTCTTGGTAGACCTTGCAAATGATATTAGTGAGGAACTAATCCTGATGTTGATGAAGAATTGCAGGAAAGGGATGGGGTGAAATGGCAAGGAAATGGGGTAGAGGTGAAGGTGGCCCCCTTGCATCCAGACGTAAAATGTACTACTGTTTCCACTTCCAAACTCTGGTTGGAAAAGTTGTTTGAGGAGATGGTTGTCCCTGGAGAGGTCCAAATGATTACTTTCCATCATCCAAGCCATCCCATCATCCAAGACACCTTGGTTTTCACAACTTTGTAGGAGCAGGTTTTTTTAGACCAGAGCTATGGCCAGAAAAGGGCAGTGGTAGCTCAGTGGTTACAACATTGGACTACTGATTAGAAGGTTGTGAGCTCAAAACCCAGCACTGCTAACTGCCACTGCTGAGCCCTTGAGCAATGCCCTTAACCCTCGACTTCCTAGTTGTGTAAAAGAAATAAATGTCCTTTTAGTTCTGTAAGTTGCTCTGAATAAGGACATGATAAATGCAGAGAAGCAGGACTCAAATCAAGTTGACATGAGGATGAATTTAGTGGTTGAAACTGGTTGGTAACTCTTCATTGAGAGGCTGCTGAGATGAGTAAGATTGTGGAGAAGATGTGAGGCAGTGGTGTTCAGGGAACAGGTGGTTGGGCAGTTTTATAATAAAAATGTGGAGAGAATCGAGAGAGTTGTTCTGGATGTGGGACGAGGGTGTAAACCCAGCTGCTGATGTCTGCCACCCTTTCCTCAAAGGAAGTGGGGAAGTCGTCACCAGTCAGTGAGTTGAGTGGTATGTGTGTCTGTGGTGCTGCTATTCCAGATCCGGTAATAGATGGGCTCAGGAACTGCTGTATTTCAAGAAAAAGAGGATAACAGATTTGGGTTTTTGGCATGCTGATTGGTATAACTCAAAACTACGAAGCTATAAGCCATATCTTGTCAAATTAAAAATTGCGAAAGCTAAAGCCTTGATTCACAGGAATTATTATTATTACATCTAATGGGGCACTGTGACTCCATCACACTTTGTCTAAAGTTCCTGGACATAAGCACTTGGTTTAAAGTTCCTGGACTTAAATTCATGGCCTAAAGTTCATGATCTAATGTTCCTGGGCTAATGTTCCTGGAACAAGGTTCCTGAGATAAAGCTCCATGGCTGGAAGAAGATGACGATAAGAGAGTTGAGTTTTCTTGAAATACTCTTGAAATACTCAGGGATTCTTGATTTGTAGGAGTAACTGAGTGATATCTTTTTGACTGAGTGATGAGTGATGTCCTCACTCTGGTGAACTCAGCATACTGGTTCTTTTTAAGTCTTGCTGGTGGGAACAAATCAAAACTGCAAAGCCATAAGACGTATCTCGTCACCCTCTGATCGAAAATATTGCAACAGCCTAAGCACTGATGCACTGGAATTGTTGTAATAACACATAATAGGGGCATTCTAACTCCATCACACATGAGTTTCAGGGAGCTCAGTATATGATCAGTAATGGTGTCCTCACACTAACACATATTGTACATACGATATTATATACAGCTAAACACACATTCTCTGCCACATCTGAGCTAAATTCTGGTCTCCAGCTCTTCTGAGGTGCTGTGCTTGGCTCTTTATGTTTTATGAAGCTCATAAATGCACTTTATTAAGAGACAATGATGAGAGATGTGAGCAGTTATGATCTTCCTTGTCAAACTGTCATTAATTCCAGTTCTGCACTTTGTCAAACGGATTTCTGGCTCCGTTTAATGATTGAGGCTTTCTGCTTATGGTCTCACTCTAGCAGGCCATTGTTTGTGCATACAAAAGTTCATCACACTTCCCATCTGTGTGTGTGTGTGTGTGTGTGTGTGTGTTGCAGATCTGTTGCAGAAGAGTTCAGGTGAGTTCTCGTGTGCATGTGAGACTCCCTGTAATCTGACGCGCTATGGTAAAGAGCTTTCCATGGTGAAGATTCCCAGTAAAGGCTCTGCACGATACTTGTCTAGAAAATACCACAAATCAGAGGATTACATTAGGTATTATTATTATTATTATTATTATTATTATTATTATTATTGAATATGTGTATTTTGTTTATTATATTCTCAACATATGATGATGTTGCTTTATTTCCAGAGAAAACTTCCTCATTCTGGACATTTTCTTTGAAGCTCTGAACTATGAGACGATCGAGCAGAAGAAAGCCTATGATGTTGCTGGGTTATTAGGTGAGCATTTGATCTGCTGTCAGGCGTTAGTGATAAAAAGTATTGTCAGGTAATTAACACTAGCCCCTTTTTCTACTGTGGTTCAAACCTGGTGCCCAAGGTTTCCTATTCACTTTCTCCTAGACTGGAATCAGCTTAATTGAGCCTCAGAGCAAACTGACATGGCATCTTCATCAGGAAGGAAAGCTCATGTTCTAAAATCCCTGGGCTTCAGTTCATTATCTAGTAAAAAGTTTCTGGTCTTAGGCTCATGGTCTAATGTCCATGGTCTACATTTCCTGGTGTAATGTTCCTGGTCTGAAGTTGCTGGGCTTAAGTTCATGATCTAAAGTTCCTGGGTTTAACTTCATGGTCTAAGGTTTATGGTTCAAAGTTGCTAGTCTCAAGTTCATAGTCCAGAGTTCCTGGGTTTAAGTCTTCCTGGTTTAATATTTGTAGAGTGAGGTTCTTGAGATAACATTCCATGGCTTAGGCTCCTGGTGTTAGGTTCCTAAGAAAATGTTCCCAGAGGGAAAGTTTATGGGCTAGCGTTTATTGGATTCATTTGGCTTAGGTTCTTGGGCTGAAGTTTTTGGCTAAAGTTTATGAGTTTAATTCCTGGATTAATGAAATAAAGAGTTGGTTGTTCACTCTGACGTTTATTTATGGTAATTACTGTATAATGTTGCTGCTGTTTGTTTTGGAGGTTAAAGTGTCCCTATGCTTGCTGTAACTCAGGAGGGTGAGAGTTCGGTTCTGTGTGTTTCTTGCTGTAACACCTTGAGCTCAGCTCATGAAGGCAACAGTGATGAGCTAATGAGCTGAATCAGGTGTGTTAAATGAAGCAGAGCTGAACATTTCAGTGCTGTGGACCTCAGGACCTGAGTCTCACTCACACATGATGGACACAATGTCATTCAGTCCTGTCCTAATTGTCCCCCATCTTTATTCCTGTATTGCTCTCAGGTGATATCGGAGGACAGATGGGACTCTTCATTGGAGCGAGCATCCTCACCGTCCTTGAGATTCTCGACTACATTTATGAGGTAAATTTAATTGTCAGTGTTGTTTAATGAAGAGTGTCAAAGAGTGAGCTTATCTCTAAGACATAATATCATTAGTGCTGCTTCTCACCTTCATCTCTTTTCCTTATCTTCATCTTTTCCTCCTATATTTTCATCTTCTTCTTTTCTCCTCTCTATCATTTGTCCTAATTTTTTATCCTTTCTCCTTCTCTCGCTCTCACACACTCTTTTCTCTGCAGGTGGTTAAGTGCAGGTTACAGCGTGTGTTGAGGCCACAGAAGGAAGAAAAACGACCACAACAACAATCCAGCACTGTAGCTACAGTCAACCTACAGGACACAAAGACAAAGGTCAGATAATAATAATAATAATAATATCAGTGAGTGCTGGTATCAGCAAGTCTCCCTGAGTCTCAGGAAGTCTCACTGAGTCTCTGCAAGTGTCTAAATCTCAGTAAGTCTCAGTATTAAGTCTTAGTGTATTAGCAAGTCTCAGTAAGACACATGAAATCTCAGTATCAGCAAGTCTCTCAGAGTCTCAGTACCTCAGTGTGCCATTAAATGTCAGAGTTTCTCACCATGTCTTATTTATGTTTACAGAATTTGATTTACATTTATCTCATTTATACAACTGAGCAGTTGAGGGTTACGGGACTTGCTCAAGGGCCCAGCAGGTGCTATGATTTGAACTCATGACCTTCCGATCAAAAGTCCAATGTCTTAACCACTGAGCTAGCACTGCCCTTATTATTGAATCTCGGTAAGTCTCAGTGTTTCTCAGTAAGTCTTGGTAAGTCTCAGCACGGAGAGGCTTTCTGAGTCTCAGTTTCAGATTCCAAAATAATTGAGGTTGGATCTGGAGTTTCATGTTCATCTAGTTAACATTCCGAAGCAAAATGATGTTACATTGACCTGTAAGTCTCAGTGAGTGTCAGTGAGTGAGTTTATATAGCGTCTCTGTCTCCTGTGTGTGATTGACAGGATGTCAGTGAGCATATGGAGAGAAATGCAGAGGGTGCAACGTTCACCAAAACCTTCCTCCCAAACCACCACCATCATCTTCATCATCATCATCACCTTCGTCATCAAAATGAGGACTTCGCCTGCTGACCAACACTATGGACTGTCTCTGTTTCTGTCTCTGTCTCGGTGTCTGTCTTTCTCTCTCGGATCTTCTTTTCACCAGTGAAAGCTCCAGCCAAAGCTCAACTCTTAAACCTGTGCTTGGGACAGACAGAGGGTGTGTGTGTGTGTGTGTGTGTGTGTGTGTGTGTGTTAATGATCTTTGTGCTGGATGTCTGGATGAGATGGAGTGCCGGAGCAGTTTGGGTGCCGGATCAGGACTTTAAGCAGAGCTTTCTCCAGCTGCGCTCCTTCTCCTCTGTTTTCTCTCCGAGTGTGAGCCGTCCTGTAAAATTCCCCCTCAGTCACTGGGACTCGATTTGGTCAGTGCTGGACACGAGCGTCTTCTCGCTGTATAGCCGAGCGAGTGTGTTTCAGAGCATATAGCGTATATTTGTCTCTCTAGGAGACACACACTAAACACAGTGTTTATATTCAACTGTTTATGATTATTCACTTAAACTGTATTAAAGATAATAATTTTCTAACACGACTTGTGTAGAGAATTTAATGAGTGTGTGTGTCTATTCATATGGGTGTGTGTGAAGTAATACCGGAAAAGTGTGAAATGACAGAACAATGAAGAGGATCAAGGCCTATCTTTAGATAGTATGCCCACGGTTAGAACGATAAGCTGACCGAGCACTCATCTGCTAAGTTCATTCATAATTATAAACATTTAAAAAATCAGTCCTCAAAATAAACAATGTCTATGATTAAGAATAGTCTCCTATTAAAAATACTTTTTGTCCACTTTAAAGGGGAGGATATTGTTCATTAATGAATAGAGTCAAATTTATTTATTTAATATTGTCCTTGAATGGTATTTCATAATTTTTTTGTGTATATTTTCAGCCAAAACATACATTTCAGTATGACATATTGTGGTTACATCAAACAATCAGACAGTGGAGCTGGACTTAATCCTGCTCCTCACTCGAGCTGACATCAAGAAACATGCGCTTAAGTTCGGAATCACGCGAAACTGAGATGCTGTCTTGGACGCTTCTGCTCAAGAAAAAATTTTGGCAACTTTGGAAGTGTGAACTACACACAGGTGATATTAATAATCTGAGTAAAAGAGTCAAGAAAATCGACATAAGCAGCTATGTAACCAGACTCTGAAAACAAGCCTTAATGCAGCCCACTGTGAATAAGAGTCCTGGGATGAGCACAGGACCGCCTTCATGATTACAGCAGCAGTACTTAAAATGAAAAAGTCTCTTCTAGTCACATCATGCAACTCACTGAGGTTGTGCAGAAAAAACTGAGCTATAAACTAAACTATAAATAAAAAAAAAACACTGAATCAGCTGCTGTCATGCTAACTGTGTCCAGCTGAAGGGTTCCAGTGCTGTTTTAGTTATTTATTTATTTATTTATGAGTTCATCCCTTATTGCTGAGATGGAGTTTGCTGAATTATCTCTGTTTTTGAATCAGTCTCCATTTTTTATATTTGTGGTCAAAAATTGACGGGCCCATTAAAACTGTATATAACGCATTTATAAAATATTTATTATCAACTACTGTTACAAAACACGTTTTATTCAGCCGCACTCCAATCCATATCACAAGATTTACATACATCTTGGAATTTTAGGTGAATAAACCGCATATGAAATAATACCACTAACTTTGTCCTAGACGTCCCTAATCACTGAAGGTTTGTCTCTTTGACGGAAGACAGTTCTTGTGTCTCGGTTATTTGGATAAAATGAAATTGTCAGGCTCCTGAGTGGTGCAACAGAAAAGCGTTCACTGTTCACCCTATCCATCGAAGATGGCGAGTTCATGAGCAACAGTTTGAAAAGATGCACTTGGCTGGCTTCGCATGATGAGGCTCATGATGGCTTGATTGCTTGACTTGACCAGACAGAATGAACAGATTCATATATACATATTTATCCAATCCTCTTCCCTCCAGCTATTACTGTACACACAACTCCCCCTCAGAGTTTCTCTAGCATTGTCCCTTCAGTGTCACACCAAAGGGTGACACTGCACTGAGTGATCCTGAGAATATTCTCAGCTGATGGTCTTCAAGTCTTTTAAAAGAGAGGGGAGATTGTGTGAGGGTCACACTTCATCAACTGTTTCTCTCGCATCAGTTGGTTTATATTCATAGTCAGTATTGTCCTCTAGTTCAGACATGCCCTCTTCAGTTTCTCTTCATTCAGCCTCAGTGTTGTCTAGGCATAATTCTTTCTTTTCAGAATCATCATCATCGTATATGCGATCAAGAGCCTCATATATTGTAAGTCAATCAAATGCTTTATTGTCCCTCGAGGGAAATATGTTGTGTTGCAAATATTCAACAAAAAAAAACCCATACTGTACATTATAAAAAATCACAGATCAACAGACATGACATAACAAATAGCACAAATATGAGGATACATATAAAAAAAAACAGACATACAGGAGTCAAAATGCATTTATGTGGCACCTGTACGTCTCACACAAGAGCACCAGTGCTATCACATCACTTATTGTGATAGAGAGCAAATGTATTTATGGCCAATGGAATAAGTGAGTTTCTAAATCTCTTGCTAAAGAGCCAACCGGAGGGCAGTAACTCAAACTGCCCCTGCAGGGGGTGACCTGGTCAGTGGAGAATTGCACTGGCTTTTCTCACCACATGCTTTTTAACCCCTATAACTTCACTGGCCACTTTCAGAAGGCCATGTTATCTACTCATGTTGGCCAGATTGAGGCCAAACCAAACAACTCTACAGAAAGTTAAAACTGATTCAATAAATCTCTTATAAATAAGTACACCTCATATTGGTGTTTACACTAAAACCTCCCATTTCCCAGAGAATACACAACCTTTGCTGCACCTTTTTTTACACATTACATTTATGTCAGCCCTAAAATTTTATTTACTGTCCAGGCATCAATAAGTATCTACTATTTCAATATCAGTGTCATTAATTACAGTGTATGTGTGAACAGTAAAAGACTTTTAAAATCAATTACAACTTCCTTTGTTTTGACTGCATTTAGGAAACAAAGCAAGCACGTGTGGCTGCATAATGTTGAATCCAGATGAGAAGTCAACAAAGAGCAGCCGAGCACGGGTCACTGGACTCTCAAAATGTTTTAGTACTAGATCTACTAGATCTAACCTAATCTTCACTGTCTTTTCCCAAGAATATATTTCTTAATTAATTTCTCAAAGCTACTTTCTTCTAGAGTTTAGGAATCTTCTGCTTACATAGTAATTCAGTGAACATACAGTAAAAAGATATGTCTAAGCTGCTCAGAACAGCTAATAAATAAAAAAAATCTATTCAGTTCATCAGCCAAATGTTTCTCTGAAGAAAACCACCAAACCTTATCACATTATAATTTACAGTCTCATGTGATCCAGTCATGGTCCTCGTTTCCTGCCGAGCAGATCTTAGATTATTACCACTAAGCTCTGCCTCAATTCTGCCCCAATATATATTATTTTCACTTTGTTCATTTCAGCTCTAACTTTCCTTATAAGCAGTCATTTCTGAAGAACTCTTTGGTTCCTGCTTAGTAATACTACTAATGACGTAGTTACCCATGGCTAGTTGTTGGGATATATTATTACCCTTTCGGTTGGTATCACAGTGTCTTTACAAAAGGAAATGAAACTGCTAACAACATCAAGTTGTCGGTTCAGGAGTGTGTGCAGCTGATTCCTGAACGATGGACCAATCTGTGCAGTCAAAACAAGCCAGCTTTTCTCATTCCGTACCTTCACCTGCTTTGTAAGATATTTCTCCCACTTTACTTGTACAAATGTACAGTATATACAGGCAGGTGAAGTGAGCTGTGGCCAGATGAGCCCAGTGGAGGCCCTGCAACTGACTTGTCCACTAAACTGACCAGTGTCTTCTTCTTCACAAGTTACATACGGATACAATAATTTATAGTTTTCTTAAGATTGCGGTTATTAAAAGGTCATTAAAAGTAAAGCTGTGGTGGCTTTGGGGCTGCGGTTTCCCAGAGCAGCGTTGTACTCAGGACTCCATCAGTGGACAGTGGACAGGTTTAATAAACTGGACTTCTTGTGAAAACTGTGTTGAACTTCCTGGTTGCACAATTGCACTATTTGTCCTTATAGTACACAGTTATAGAAGAGATTTATTTATAATGGCACTATCCGGTGTCACCCAGATGAGGATGGGTTCCCTTTTGAGTCTGTAAAACTGCTTTGTGACAATGTCCATCATTAAAAGAGCTATAAAAATAAAATTGAATTGAATAAAGTTAGGGACAGGTGCTGATATTTGGCTGCAGTTTTGGAAATAGAGTAAAAATCGTGTCAGCAGTAGATTTCTGTTTTTGCTTTGGGATCGAAGTTATTCTGCAACTTCTTAAAGTCTGATTCATTCACTTTCTCTGGCCGGTAAGATCTAGATGTCAGATTTCTACCACAGACTAGAAATGAACTACCGAAAAGTCAACAAAACCAGTTATTATTAATTTTATGTGTTCAGACGCATAGTTTTGACCAGAAATTTGAACACAAAAGGACAGCTACAAAACTTTTATAAACTCCTGAAAGAACTGTCAGTGTGTCTACTGAACATTACACACCAAGCAAACCGGACTGGATTTCTTTCTTTGGTATTGGTGTGTTATAAACACTGTATATAAATATTACTCTATAAACATTGCTATGGATTGTATTGCCTTACAAACCCTACTTTTATAGGTTCATACTGTATGAACAATTCATAATGCATAATATAGAGAGCTATGAAATGAATCCATCAGGTTGCACCCCTTTCAGCTAAGAACAGGGATCTGAGGCCATTACAGCATTTAATAAAAATGCCACTTCATTTCACCATTTCAAAAGTTTTTAACATTGTAATATACTTTACTAAATATATGTTTGGCATGATTGACTATTTTTTCAAGCATATAAAATATTCACAAAAATAGACAGACACAGAGACGTAATTATATGTTATATTTAATTATATCTTAGGTATGTAAGGTTTAATAATAGATTTAATTACATGTTAGATTTAATGTTGTATTTAATTAAATGTTGTATTTAATTATATGTCAGCACGCTTGTGAGTCATGTTATGTATATTTAGCTTTCCTCAGGACTAAGGGGAAATTTTCTCAGGTAATGAATATTTAATGAATATTAAACTCAGTTATAGGGATGATGGAGTGACGTAGACGTGCACTCTGTCCTGCTTTCAGTGAGATTTAACATCAACATCAACATTAACATCAACATCAACATCAACATCAACATTAACATTAACATTAACATTAACATCAACATTAACTCCTAAAGAACAAATGGTGGTAGTTTAGAAAGAGAGAGAGAGAAAAGGTGATAAAATTCTGAGTTCTTCTTCTGGGTTCTTTTTAAATGAGTTCTCTGCTGATTTTATGTTATGGCACCTGTCTCCTCACATGATTGCTTTTTTCTTATTTTTCTTACATTTTTTAACATTCACATTATTTTAATTTGTTACTATTTATATTTCACTTTCTACATAGCTTCTGTGAGAATATACAAACTAAGAATGTCACTGTACAAGGAAGCTCGTGTACACTGTAAACCCTAATGTTGTCTTTACTTAAACAATCAAATAATCACAACTATACATTATTTAAAATGTTGTGTTTTGTACCCATAAATCAAAACTCTAAGTTAGTGTAACTTATTTATCTACAAAATACATAAACTTAAGGTTTCAAGTGTTATGAACTCAAAATCATGATTCATTAAAATAGCTCCCTCTGGTCTTTCTTTGATGTGATTGGCCACGCAAGGATTTCCGCCTGGCAACAAGAGAACTAACGCTCTGATTGGTGGATAATTGCAGAAGGCGGTCCTCTTGGTCTTGTCAACTCCATGTGTGTTTATAAAGAAATGGCAATCATGTAGAGGATGTTTTGTAACTAAAGTTACATTTTGCTAAAAAGTTTTTAATCTCCCTATTTATGGAGGCTTTTGGGACGCCCTGTGTTTAAGTACGCTTTAAAGGAACATGAAGTTGAGCGAACGTAATTATTTTGGTACACTGGTCCCCTGGTAGACTAGCGGCTAGCATGTGGCGCTCTCACCACCGTGACCTGGGCTTGTTTTACGATCAGTAAACACTATATGAGCACCCAGTTACGTGAACTTAACAATTTAACTACAGTCTACATGAGGATCAAGTTAAGTGAAGTTTTGGGAGACCATGTTACTCAATTAATCTGAGGGAACGAGTTTACTCAATCAGTTGAGTACAGCTGACTTCTTAGGGTTTTCAGTATACAGGATAATCTTCTTGCATTTTGAATCTTATGTTTCGAATTGTTGTCCTACACTCATTGTATTTGTATTATCATGGAATTCTTTTTATTAGATGAATGTAAGGATATTTCCCTTTTCCCCCATTCAAAAACCATGTGGAGAGAAGCGCGGGGGGGGAGGGGTGTAAACCTTTGCATTCAACTGTAGATGTATAAAGAGAAGCTTTAGCAAAGCTAAAGGAATAATGCTGACATTCTAAGCAGTTGTTTGTTATGAAACAGGACATCTACTAACGTCCTTCATCGGTATAAAGTAAAAAGATGAGATGAGGTGGTGGAGGAAAGTCTGGGTCTGAAGGTGGACATAGTGAACAGACTATGGGGCAGTCGTGGCCTAATGGTTTGAGAGTCGGACTTGTAACCCGAAGGTGAACCCGAAGGTGGTGGGTTCGAGTCTCGGGTCCGGCAGGGATTGTAGGTGGGGG
>CM075007.1:29603258-29617570 GCA_037576675.1 Pangasius sanitwongsei | reverse complement strand
AAGCTGCTTTGGGACAATGTCCATTGTTAAAAGCGCTATACAAATAAAACTGAATTGAATTGAATTGAATAAAATGAATCAAAATAGATGGATGAGAAAGGAAAGTAAAAAAGAATGGAAAGAAAAGAAAGAATGGTGGTTGGATGGAGGAAGAAAGAAAGAAAGAAAGAAAGAAGGCAGTGTATGATGATAGTGAGTGAAGGTTGATGTCAGAACGTTAAAATGTTGTTTGAGTGTTAGATAAACGGATAAAACTCACTCGTTATGTTCGCACTCGCACGCCAGCGCTCGGTCCTGCTCAGTAGTGTAGGTGAGGGACAGAATCAACCTTCGAACAGCTTTAGAAATGTTTCATATTCAAAGTTGCACATGAAATTCAGAAGCTTACTTCATTTTAATGTGCAAAAATAATAAAATAGGAACTGGCTCCCAACACAGGTGTCATATCCACGCTGAAATCAGCATCCAACTACACTACCCATAACACCACACGGCCTACCAACATGGCCGCCAAGGACTCCAGCTCCCATCACACACCTTCTAACTCACCTGATTACTGATCACAAACAGCTGGGCTCAGTCACACAGGACTCTCATCCCTCTCACTCACTGGCTACGTTTACATGAACATCAAATTCCGTTTAAGGTCTGTATTCAGGTTGCAGACGTATTCCGAATACGATGTTTATATCCATACAGACATCCGAATATTCCTGTATACATGGTTGTTGTAAGTATGCCTGAGTTGCCATTCCTAAATACCTAGCCTACAGCTAAGCATCTGTTAGCACTCACAATTCCTTGTGGACAGACCACACGCATATATCTCCTTTCAGTGGATTCTGTGAATAAGGTGTTTACATGCAACAAATTTCCGATTAAAACAGGCATATTCCAGGGACGGGAATGGGAATTTGGGGAATCAGAATATTGTCTTAATCTGAATCGGGCAATAGGATTGCGGCATTTACATGCATGACTCACTGCTAATTAGAATATTGCCAAATTCCAAATATTGATGAATATTGATGTGCATGTAAACGTAGTCAATGTCTCAATCCATGAAGGGTCTGTGGTGGTAAAGCAGGAGCTCGGGTCCTGGATGAAGCTCTCAGTTTCTGGTCAATCTACATCCCAGTCCTCACCTTTGGTCACAGGCTGCAAGTCCAGGGGGTAGAAATGAGGTTTCTCCACAGACTCGATGGACTAAGTCTCCCTGAGGAGCTTGACAATCTGAGAGAACCTCAGAGTAGAGCTCTGAATTGAGAGGAACCAGTCGAGGTGGTTCAGGCACCTTACAAAGAAGCCCCCTGGTCAGCTCACTGTAGAGCTCTATCAGACACGTCCCACTGGACGGAGACCTCGGGGCAAGACTCAGCACTGTGGACAGATTGCTAGAGATATTAAATCTCACTGTTGGTGTTGTAATGTGTTTGGTTTCGTCAGGGGAGAAGGAAACTGTGGCTGAGGAGAGAGAAGTCTGGGCTGACATTTTCAGCGTGTTGCCACTGCAATCAGCACCAGGAAAATCAGAAGGAGCATGAATGAATGAATGAATGAATGAATGAATGATTTGAAGACTAAACAACAGATACAGCTATTGGCATTGCAAGATCAGGATCAAGCCCAAAATGAGATCTCTTTTTTTTGCAGTCTGTTTACCGTCTTGGAATGGCTCATTCTTCAGGTTACAAATAACGTTCTTGACTGGCATTACTAGATAAAGACCTCTGGAATTCAGCTACATCTGCTGTGGTAATCACTCGTTACGTTGTGCCAGTACATCCTATGACAAGCTAAGCTTTTCAGCGTTTGACTGTATACCTTTGCAATTTTTAGCAGACTGTAAGAAGCTTTCGATTCAGTCTTGTGTGAAAGGTACGGCTTTCAAGCACACTCCGAAAGCTGTAATTTTGCCTGACACTTCCTGTTTTTCTGTGTGCTCTACCAGAAATACTCCAGTTTTATTCCAGTTTTAATCCACTTTTATTAGTGCTATTGGTTGCTGGATTTGTATTCATTATGTACATACAAATACAGTATATGTGGTGGGTTATATGAGCTGTGTGAAATGTGAAAATTTTGTTTTGATGCCGTTTGAGATGTCCGAAGCTACAGTGGCTATCTATTATTATTATTATTATTATTATTATTATTATGCACAGTCAGTATAGGACACCCTCAAGCCTCTGAATGGAAACCTTTCTAAATGTCATTGTGCTGCACTTTTACGATTATTAAAAAACAGTGTGTTTTACTGTGATTTCTTTGACCTAGAAGTTCTGTGATAAAGAAAACAGGTGAAGCACAGGTAGCACATGGGGATGATCACCTCATGAATAAAATGGTAAGGCATCTCTGCTGTAAAGAAGTTGAGTGATTATAGGTATACGGTAGCAGTAAGTACGTTTAGTATAAATAAACAGAATAGAAAGCACTAGAAGATTCATTCAGTTCTTTGAGCCAGTGCTGCTGATAAAGTGTGTCACCGGTACAATTCCTCACCTATAGAATTATTCCTGGCAACACAGCAGTATGTTATGCATTTCTTTACTTTAGGGCAGTGTTTTCCATCTCAAACAGTTTTTGCCTGAAACAGTTTTGCAGTTTTTGCCCCAACTCTATCAGTACTTTCAGTTAGTCTAGAGACTTAATGTTTTCAGCTAGAGTATCAGAAGATAAAGGTGCAGGAAGTGGACCACAGCAATGTCAGCTGTGAGATAGCACTTACCAACAGTTTTTTGTTGTTGTTGTTCTGGTTTCTTTAATCGGGTACGGATTAAGATGAAAAAAACACACATTAATGGATTAGATATTAATGACATTACCATGTATAGGGTATGACCATCTGGATGACTGAAGACTGGGAAAAACATCATCTGGTCTTCATCAGATCTTCGACTGCCCTCTGTAGCCTCAGATTGCTGTTCTTGTCTGACAGGAGTGGATGATGTGGTCTGCTGCTGTTGTAGCCCTTCAACCTCAAGGTTCTTTGTGTTGTGCATTCTGAGATGCTTTTCTGCTCAACACTGTTGTAGAGTGGTTGTCTGGGTTACTGCAGCCTTCCTGTCAGTTCGAACCAGACTGGCCATTCTCCTCTGGCCTCTCTCATCAACAGAACTTCCGCTTACTGGATTTTATATAAAGTCTAGAGACTGTTGTGTGTGATCATCAGCGTTTGAAACACACAAACCAGCCTGTCTGGCACCAATAGCCATGCCACAGTCAAAGTCATCTTCTACATTATTATTTTTTTAAATTTCATTCTAGTAGCATCGAACTGTGCAAATACTGAGCCGATAAAGATAATGGAGGAATTCCCTGTGCACGATTTTCCAGCCACTTTTAGTACTTTGGCCCTTACTGAAATATTTGAACATTAATCACATGAACAGCTTTACAAAACTGCTTCTGTGTCACATCATCTTAATATATCGCAACTCTTAATTTACCATAAGCCTTAGAAAAACATTTGCGGAAAAGGGAAGGTTTAAATTGTGAAATATTAATCTTGCCTAATGTTTTTTTTTGTTTTATCATAAAGCCCAGTGAGAAAATGGACTACACTGGAACACTGGAACAATGGAGTCAAGTCAAGTAAGATATTTATTACTTTTATTTTTGTTTATTTTATTTATTATTGGTATTTTTTGTATTGGTTGATGTTATAGTTTAAATTATATCACCTGTGTACATGCTTTCAAATATGTAAAACACTAATGCACATTACGTCTCTGAAAAGCAAATGAGGGAGATACTGTACGTTACTATACAACTGCCAACAGCGATATTTAGGAAGAATAATCTTTAACTGTGATATTATCAGCAATAACCTTTAGTGAAAAGTAGAAATATCTACATGAATTTCAGAATTTCTTATTTGCTCATCCTCCTTTTGCTTTAATGACAGAATGCACTCGAGCTTGCATGGACTCTTTGTGTAAAACCTGACAGGCTGTGTTAGATCAAATCCATCAGGATATCTCCATAATGTTCGAGTGATAAGGGATAAGATTTAAATGGAAAACAGGCCACACTTTATACTTGTTAGAGAGTCTGGTGGACACCAGAACATGTTCGGCTGGAAGGTGGGACAACCCCTTGCCTGTGTGTGAAGGTAAGAGTAAAATTGTGGTTACAGAACATTTTTAACATGATTAGTATTTTACAGTGGCCTTACAATTAACACTGGCTCATATAGCTATTGTAAGACATTTTTATTTGCTCTGAGACAATAAGATGCATGTAAGAAAAAAACTGAATTAAAGGTAAGAGATGGGTGTTGATTTTCTAAAAGGCATTTGGTTACTTATTTTCGGCAGCCCTTACTACTTTTAAGAAACACTGACTATAATGTACTACCTAGCAAATAAGGAGTAGAGTAAATAATGGAGAGAGTTCATTTGCATGTCAGTGAGTACCATGAAAAGCTGAAAGTTCTCATGAAGTAGCTTCTTAGCAGTGATTTAATTCCGTATGTTGATGTATTTCCTTCTGAAACAGGAAATCAGGATTATGGCGTGGTGAAGAGTGTGACTGAATTACACAACAGCCAATAGCATTCAAAATACACCACACCCCATCCAGATCTAAATAAACCTGGCAGTAGCTTAGCAGGCTAGCTAAATATGGAGAACAGTGAAGAGATTAACAAGACCCCCTTTTACTTACATGTACCAGTCATACATGTTAATAACTATAAGAACTCAATAATAAACACAGCTTTGGTAATGGTAAGGTGTGAGTTCCGCCACTGTGATAAAATTAAAATATCACTGATCATGCTTTGAGAACCACTGGTCTATAGAGATCACTAAATTTACATCCTTTGTGGGAGTGTATAGGAGCCAGTCATCCAAATATGGTAGTATCCTGAGACCTTTGACCATCAGAGGTGTGAGGGACAACTACACACACCCATGGTGCTAGACAGAGAGACTGAAGTGTAGGTGTTGAATTGTAATGCCTGTCCTGTGTTCTGGGGCGATGAGGACATTAAAATATGCAAAGTGCCGATCTGATCGTCTTCATCTGCTTGTGACAGGAAGAGGCTTATCTGGACCAGTTTACCATTATGAAATGTAGAATCAGAAGCCATCATCCTTCTTCTGAAAGAAAAAGCATGATGAGTTGAACCCTTTGTTCTGAACCATGGGGTCTCACAGGCTATAAAGAGGAGAGCATTACACAGTTACAGAATCAATGATGTCGTCTATACAGTACACCTAGCAAGAGACTCAGATAGCTTTCAGCCATCGTTGTGCATGGACACTTGTGACTAGAAGGTTGTACAGCACTTGTGTCAGATTTTATTCTGAATCAGGGTCTAAATCCACCAGTTAGGATGCCATGTCAGAAAAAACTTACAGTTGCACATTGGGCAGTGGTTGCTCAATGGTTAAGGCTCTGGGTTCCTGATCAGAAGGTCAGGGGTTTGAGACCCAGCTCTGCCAAGTTGCCACTGTTGGGCCCTTGAGCAAGGCCCTTAACCCTCTCTGCTCCAGGGGTGCAGTATCATGGCTGACCCTGCACTCTGACTCCAGCTTCCTAACAAGCTGGGATATCCAAAGAAAAATAATTTCACTATGCTGTAATGTATATGTGACAAATAAAGGCTTCTTCTTATACACTTTTAATATGAGGCACGTGACTGTGCTAACCAAGTCAAACGTGTTCAAAAGTATCATTATAGGGTCTGCAGGAGTATCTGGTAAATTCTGGTCACTACCTGCATGTGATAAGAGTCAGGAGAGAAAAATGACCCAGTGGAGACTTTGAGGAGTTAAAGTAGGGAATCCAACTTCAGCCATGATGTCATGTTTTAAAAACCTGGATAACAGTAGGCTGTGTAGTTTGCAATCCCAGTGGTGATGGGAGGATCACTCAACCACTCAACCATGTCCAAGCTGAGAAGCAGCCCAGCATTATAAAGATGCAGCATCATAGATACATCCATAATACTGACTAATTAATACTTATAAATCGGTGTATAATGCATTATGAGCATGGGCATTGAAAAAGCAAGTGCATCACTTATAAGTAATTATAACAATAATGTAAATGTAACTGTAACTGTTATTATAATAAAAGTATAGGTCTTGATGTGTCTTTGTAAATGTATTTAGAACAGTAATACTTGCTTATAAATAATTATAGATGCAGCTATAATTCATTATGAGCATGGGCTTCTTAGAAAGTGTCACTGAAGAATTCAGCAGTTTGGTGATGTCAGAGGGTCGCGGCTTGATGCCGTTATTGCAAGCAAGAGATACGCAACCAGATATTAAGTGTTCTTTACTTTAATTAACTTTAAGACTGTCTGTTCCAATACTTTTGCTCACCTAAAGATTGGGTGGTCTGCCCAAGTTTTTTTAACACGTCTAGATGTAAATATCAGGAAATGAAAGCTGATCTGTCATCTAATATTCATGTTTAGATCTCAAACCCAAATGTCCAAAAGCCTTAACCATTTCTGTCATTCCATAGCATTCCATTTTATTTCTACAGTAAATTATAATCATTTAGAATTCAAATAAACTGGTTTTGGAGAAAGCTCTGCTTAAAGTCCTGAACCGACACCAAACCCAAATGTCTTCAGTGTACAGCGAAAACAAAAGAATTGGCCTTGCTGTTCCAATACTTTCAGAGATAACTGTTTAAATAAATAAATAAATAAATAAATAAATAAATAAATGAAATATTTCAGTTGCTCCTTATTGAGCCCTATTTCAGAACCCTGCACTGTGAGTGTAGAAGACATTGATGCCAATAATACATGGCAATATTATGGATTAAACTATGGCTAAAGTTGTAAAGCCAGTTTATTTGAATTCTAAATGATTATAATTTACTGTAGAACTAAAATGGAATGCTATGGAATGACAGAAATGGTTAAGGCTTTTGGAGAGGGAATTGAAATTGACATGCAGATGTAATCGTATGAATTTTTCATACGACATAAAACCATATGTCACAAGTACAAGTTCAGCTACGTTCAGTAAACGTCATTCCTTATCAAATGACTTTTGTGTACACTTAATGCATGAAGACATACTCACTGTTTACAAACTGCACATCAGTTCACTGGAATATGAAATGGTTGTGGTCTAGTTTTTTTTTTCTCTGCTTTTTCTCACTCATTGTCACACAAGAAGTCAAGTGAAGCCAGCCAACCAAACGCACCTTTTCAAGCTGCTGCTCATGCTGCGTCCCAGGTCAGCGTAACCCACTCTGAGAAAAGTGCTATCTGCCCTCTTCTGCTCAACACAGACAACAGAAAGAGTGACCAATGGCATGAGCTCTTGTTGTGAAATTACCTTCCACACGATTAACTGTTGTTCTGCTGTTACACTTTTTATGTGTGTTACTTCACACACACCCATATGAATAGACACCAACACTCAATAAATTCTCTACACAAATTATGGTAGAAAATTATTATCTTTAATACAGTTTAAGTGAGTTTTAGTGCATTTAGTGTCTCCTAGAGACTGAGGGGGAATTTTACAGGACGGCTCACACTCAGAGAGGAAACAGAGGAGAAGGAGCGCAGCTGGAGAAAGCTCTGCTTAAAGTCCTGATCCGGCACCCAAACTGCTCCGGCACTCCATCTCATCCAGACATCCAGCACAAAGATCATTAACACATACACACACAGTCCCAAGCACAGGTTTAGGAGTTGAGTTTGGCTGGAGCTTCCACTGATGAAAAAGACAAGCACAGAGACTACTAGATTCTGTTCTATTTTATTTTTCTATTTTATTCATTATATTCTGCTTTTATTATGTATCACTGTTGCACTGTGGGACGAGGCACTAAGGAAAAACATTTCACTACATTAATACATCACATGTATGTAATGTATGTGACAAATAAAACCTTGTACCTTGAAGAGACAGAGACAGACACATAGACAGAGACAGACACAGAGACAGACACAGACACATAGACAGAGACAGGCACAGAGACAGACACAGAGACAGACACATAGACAGAGACAGACACAGAGACAGACACAGACACATAGACACAGACAGAGACAGACACATAGACAGAGACAGACACAGAGACAGACACAGACACAGACACATAGACAGAGACAGACACAGAGACAGACACAGACACAGACACATAGACAGAGACAGGCACAGAGACAGAGACAGACACAGAGACAGACACATAGACAGAGACAGACACAGAGACAGACACATAGACAGAGACAGACACAGAGACAGACACAGACACATAGACACAGACAGAGACAGACACATAGACAGAGACAGACACATAGACAGACACATAGACAGAGACAGATACAGACACAGACACATAGACATAGACAGACACACAGACAGAGACAGACACAGGGACAGACACAGAGACAGACACATAGACAGAGACAGACACATAGACAGACACATAGACAGAGATAGACACATAGACAGAGACAGACACAGAGACAGCTACATAGACAGACACAGAGACAGAGACAGATACATAGACAGAGACAGACACAGATACAGAGACAGAGACGGACACAGAGACAGAGACGGACACAGACACAGAGACAGACACAGACACAGAGACAGACACATAGACAGAGACAGACACAGGGACAGACACAGAGACAGACACATAGACAGAGACAGACACAGAGACAGCCACATAGACAGAGACAGACACAGAGACAGAGATGGACACAGAGACAGAGATGGACACAGAGACAGAGACGGACACAGACACAGAGACAGAGACGGACACAGACACAGAGACAGACACAGAGACAGACACAGAGACAGAGACAGACACAGAGACAGAGACGGACACAGACACAGAGACAGACACAGAGACAGACACAGAGACAGTCTGCAGTGTTGGTCAGCAGGAGAAGTCCTCATCCTGATGACGAAGGTGATGGTGGTGGTTTCGGTGCGTTTTTCTCCACATGCTCGTGGACAGCCTGTCGATCCCTCACTGGAGAAAGAGGCTCTATATAAACTCACTCACTGAGACTCACTGAGACTAATAGGTCAATGTAACATCATGTAGAAAAAATAGAGAAGAAAAGACAGAGCAAAAGAGGATGTTGAAAATATAAGAGGAAGAAAAATTACGGAGAGAAGAGGGTGAAGGGGATGACAAATGAGGACAGGAAAAAAAGAGCAGTGTTGATCTGTGAAGGTGAGAAGCAGATCAGCTTACAGATAAGCTCACACACTGACACTGTTCATTACACAGCACTAGCAATTAAAATGCACCTCTTAAATGTAGCGGAGAATCTCAAGGACTGTGAGGAAGCTCTCTCCAGTGAAGAGGCCCATCTTACAGCAAGTCTGCAAAACACACACACACACACACACACACACTTATCAAGCTCAAGCACCATCTTTACTACACCACTCTGAAGAATAAAAATAATCTCTATATAATATGTTCAAAAACAGAATGTTCTCTGATATTCTTCTCAGAACAATGTGCACTCATTCTGAGAGATCCTGTTAGTTCCTGTCATGTGTTGATCTGGAATTCACTGCAAAACCCATTAACTTTGAGGTTTGAAATCTTTAACAAAGTGGATAATTAAATTTATGGACCATTAGACAAGGAAGAGCATAATTGCTCACTCAAGTCTCTCATCATCATCATCATCATCATCTGCCTATCATAAAGAGTTTTTATATCTTCATAATACAGAAAGTGTCTGAGAATGGAACATCAGAGGAGCTGGAGATGAGGCTTTACCCACTCAGGGTCAGCTGCTATCAGACTGCATTCCCATTTAAACAGAAGCCACTGCAGGAAGTGATTACACCCCACTCTGTACCCCTTTTTCATCAAGTTGTCTTTTGGAAAACTATTGAAAAAGCTCACAAGTTTTTTTTATTACTATTTATTTTCCATCCCAGATGACCAGAGCACACTCAAAGCTTACAGACATGCACAGTGTGTGCGGTTTTGTATCGTCTGCTGTGTGCGAGTGCTCCAGTACTGCAGGTCGTGCTGTAAACATCTCATGACTATTTCTATGACTACAGGAAGAAGATTAGTGCAAAGTGCTGACAGCATGAGCTACTTGTTAATGAGTTGTCGGAAGCACAAGGAAGTAGAAGAACTGCTTATTTTTTATATATTTACAAAGAGAACAGGAAGAGTGAAATAAAACTCAGGTGGTACATGACACCATTAAATAAACTGACGATTGAGGATGGCGAGTAAAACCTATGAGATGCTTGGAATGACCTGAGTTGGGCTTGTGGCCTACAAACATGGCTGCCATGGACTTCAACTCCCATCACACACAGGCCCTCTCACCTGATTACTCATCAAGCACACCTGAAATCTATCACACACACACACATACACAGTATATAAGGACTCTCAGCGCACTCAGCCAGCTGTGAAGTATACGTGCTGTGTTTCTTACAAGTCATTACCAAGCTGCTCTTTTTGTTATAGTTGCTCAGGTTTTTTTTTTTAAAAATCCAGTTCTGTATGATTCTGATTTTCGACTTGCCCTGTTTATGTTGTTTGCACCTTGCCTGACCATTGCCTGTTTGTCCACTTTATCTCTGCCTAATGTTTTGGATTTGTTGCAAGCTTCCTCAATAAAGAAATTGAGCACCTGTATCTGCATCCATATCTGCCACCTGACAATCTCAGGCTTTGCTGTTAGTTTTGTTGGGTTTGTCCACAGAGTTCACTCAGCTGCCATGTGCATGACATGATGAGCAAAGCCTATGCGTGTAGTTTGTTTGATTTTACATCATATTGCTCATAGAACATCATCACTACATGAAGTATGCTGAGGCCTTTACTAAAGGACATGAACGTCCACTTTATTAAATAAAGTTCGCTGTATTGCTGGAATAAGAGAACCTACTTTTCTTCTCCCTGTGATCTTCAGGAAATTCGGATTTTTCTTGTTGGATTCTCCGAAAAATATTTTATAGGGGTGAATGTGTTAAGATAACAGGGTTGTACATTTTTCATAACGTGTAATGGACGGCCCATGGAAAAGGATGTTTCAAGTATAGAAAACATCATTAATGCAAAAATAACATGATTTTTTTTAAATTAGTGATTGTATTTCAAATTTACGTGGGCCAGGACATGCAGAAATGCTGTTTTATGATTGTTATAGGTTTTCATTAATGTTTGAAGTTATTTATCTGATGCACATGCATTTTTTTTCTTTTACTTTACATACAGATCTGCAAATGAAATCAGTTAGACACAGATTCAGTGCAATCAAGAAATCATCCAATTACCTTTTTGTTTTCTAAGTACTTAGCATTGTTCCTGAAAACATATTATTCCTTTACAAGTACTTAACATTGTTCCTGAGCTCGGGTAACAGTCGCTATGCAATGGCAAATAAATGGTTCTCCATTCTGTATTTAAATTTTTATGACTTCTTTCCCCCAGAGTTCAATGGGCTTTAGGGTGTTATTTTTTTATTTTTTTTATTTTTTGCCTACACAATACTTTGTCCACACACTACATTTTGTCATTTCTGAGTTTCCTAAGGGAAGGGAAACACAAAATGAATACAATCAATCAGAAAAGCAAAAGAGAGAATGTTTACTGCCTGACTGATAGCAAAGAAAGAATAGAGAGATTGGAAGTAGGGCTCATGCTGATCAGTCATTTTAAGATTGATGAGAAGGAAGAATATTCCTCTGTTCATGTAACGACTTCAATGTGTTTTTCTACAGTTAGTGTAAACTCACTGTTATCTGTTTTCGGAAGTCCTGCATTAGCAACTATATAGAGGGATAGAGGGATCAGCTGAGGAGCGACAGTTTCCCCATGGCTGGGGCAGATATCTCAACTATAGAGAGAGAAAGAGAGAGAGAGAGAGACAGACAGACAGAGATCTGATATGAAGAAAGAAACAGAAATAAGCTGTGTGAAATATTTACTCGATGAGTAAATATGTAAAAAAACAAAGTTGATAAAAACAATATTATATAAATAAATCTGACACTTAAGGAAGTTTATTACTTTTGCACATTTGTGATATCTTTGTATGTGTGATTGTATCCTTTATCCTGCTCCTGACACGACATGATGGTCCAGAAACCCAGAGAGACGTCAAACCCAAGCCAGTGGATATAAGGCAGATCAGAGAGAGAGAGAGAGAGAGATGCAAGTCCAATATGAGGATAATCTCAGAGAGAAGCTGTATGGATTATGGTTTCAATATATATGAAAGGGTGGAAAATACTACAAATAAAATTTGAATACTTGCTTTGATGAAAACGTTCATAAAAGCATAGCATGGATTAATAACCTGAGTCAAATACACAAAAACGGGAAAAACTGTTTCCACCTTTTTCTCATCATTAGTCTCACATGCCAAAATGTATGAATACTTATGATTGAGTCTTTGACCTATTTTGTAGATTTTTAGCATTGATGCTTGGCACAGAAGACTGAGAAGTGTTTAAGTGTGCCATCACTAATTATGTATTCAAGGTGCTGGCCTCTGAAATCCCTGCTCCACCCCTGGTCCATCAGACCCCTTCACCTGGTGAACACTATTGTCTTATCCTGTCCAGGAAAGTGATCTTGTGCCTACACAGGAACCCACTTTAGTCCCCTGCATTCCCTCAGTAGTGCTCAAAGTGTTGGCTCCTGACAGCTTGGCCCACCAACGCCATGTGGAGCTTTTGTCACAGACGCAGCCGCAACTTGGCAGCTCTTAGCTCTGTCTCTGTCTCTGCCTCAGGATCTGTTGCTACTGTATCTCAGTTCTGAACTTCGCTTCTAGGTCACTCTCTGCTCTTTTTTTTCATCTGGTGCTGTTTCTGTTGAAGTTACAAGCCTTGTTTTTGACCCAGTGCCAGTTTCAGACAGTGCAACTGATCTTACCCCAGTGTGTACCAGGCCCTGCTCCGTCCCCTGTGTCTGTCTCAGCCTAGTATATCTCCCCATGCCTGTTTCAGACACTGACTCAATTCAGTTCAATTTTATTTGTATAGCGCTTTTAACAATGGACATTGTCACAAAGCAGCTTTACAGAAATCTATAAAGTCTGGATATAAATTGTAAATGTATGAATTTATCCCTAATGAGTGACGGTGGTGAAGAAAAACTCGCTGAGACGATATGAGGAAGAAACTTTGAGAGGAACCAGACTCAAAAGGGAACCCATCCTCATCTGGGTGACGCCGGATAGTGCGACTATAAATCATTCCCTTCTATAACTGTGCACTAGTAATTGTCCCTAGTAATTGCAGTCCTAAGACTATCCAAGGAAGAACATCCACAGCCATCTTGTTTCTAAGTGGTATCATCCACAGTAGTCTCATGGTGATCTTCAGGCTGTCCACGTGGGGTCATCCTCAGCAGCAGCGAGTGATTTTCAGGTAATGAAATTCACCCTTTCTGACCCTCTCTAGTCCATGTTTTAGGTCCTTGTCCAGTACCAGTCCAGGTTTCAAGGACTTGTCCATTATCAGTCTAGGTTGGAGGTCATCATCCATACCACATTTCTGACTTTTGTCCAGTCCATTTTTTCAAGCTTTTGTCCAGCAGCAGTCCATGATTCAGACCCTTGTCTACTGTCTTTGTCCATTCCCATTCCACATTGCAGACCTTTGTTCCGTCCCAGTCCATGATTCAGGCCCTTGTCTACTCCTAGTCCCTGTTTAGGCTCTTGTCCAATGTCAATCCATGGCTTAAATGCTTGCCCCTTTATCAGTCCATATTTCTGACCCTATGCTTATCTCTGATCCAGGCTAAGTGCTTCAGTAATTACAAACAATTTTTAACATTTCTTTACCACTGAATGCCACTGAGTTTATGGTGCTGAAATGTTAAAGAATACAGTGATTCTCTTTGTATCTTTGGGATACAGAAATAAGTGCTTTAAAGTTAAAGGAAGTCAGCAGTACATTTCTCCTTGCTTCACTTGTCCGAGATCATTCTATCAGTCATTACAGAAAAATAACACTCTTGAAGGGTAAAATTCTTGCTGCTTCTCCAAATTCCACTGCAAACACCGCGACTAATCTGAGCAACAACCTCCTGGAACCTGACGCTCCTCTCCATTAAACTCAGAGAGCAGCTTTATTCCACGCTGTAACTGGGATCGAATCGATTCTGAAGAGAGACACACTTCTACATTACACCTTAAAACAGAGACCATGATAACTCTTTAAAAGCCTTCAAGCTCAGTGTTACAGAACAAACCTTTATATTTTAATGATGTGTTCACTGTATGTCATATTTAGGATTGACTACAATCCAGCACAATTTCTGTCAGCCAATCAGATGATTAAATCTACACCACTGTCATGTTACACTGG
>CM075007.1:29586355-29597704 GCA_037576675.1 Pangasius sanitwongsei | reverse complement strand
ACATTTACATTCAGCACATGAAGCACGAGTGTTTCCTCCTGAGATTAACGGATCTGTGGCCTGACGACCTGCTCGCCACTTTCACATCAATTTCATATTAATGTCTCAATAAGGGAGAGAGAGAGAGAGAGAGACAGACAGAGGAGAGACAGACAGACAGAAAGAGGAGAGACAGGTGGAGAGAGAGAGAGAGAGAGACAGACAGACAGAGGAGAGACAGGTGGAGAGAGAGAGAGAGAGAGAGAGACAGGCAGACAGAAAGAGGAGAGACAGGTGGAGAGAGAGAGAGAGAGAGACAGGCAGACAGAAAGAGGAGAGACAGGTGGAGAGAGAGACAGACAGAGAGAGACAGAGAGAGAGAGATGGACGGACAGAAAGAGGAGAGACAGGTGGAGAGAGAGAGAGAGACAAACAGAGGAGAGACAGGCTGAGAGAGAGAGAGAGAGAGAGAGAGAGACAGACAGAGGAGAGACAGGCGGAGAGAGAGAGAGAGAGAGAGACAGACAGACAGAGGAGAGACAGACAGAGAGAGAGACATTAACATGACATTAAAGCCCCTCCAGTATTCCGACTCCATCAGTTCTGATTAAACCCAAACTCTGCTGCATGTATTAATATTTATGGAATATTTGTGTGTTAATTGGCCATGAGAGTTTAGCAGTAGCGCTTCATTATAAAAACCATCATCACGCTTGTCTTTGTGTTTGTTCATGAGGTCAGTAACTGACAGTTGGACTGGTGATTGGACATGGCCGCTAGCTAGCATGACTAGCACCACGACAAGGTCGGGTTTATGATATAAACACGTTTCACTGGAGGAGGAAATTATTCTGGCAGCTCGTCAGTGTGAGAGAAAATCATTCAAGCAAAAAGACATAATTAATTAAAGGCATAAATTCATAAGTCTTTGTGAAACAACTGAAATGTTTAATTTATTCACTTGTGGCACGTATCCACTTTCTGCAGCTGACGTTTTTACTGAGGCAGTAAAAACCTCGAGCCGGAGTCCTGCATTACAACCCTGGGAAATAATTCTGTGCACAGTGAGCATGGCAACAAACACCGCCATGTAACTGCACTGCATTTAGGCTGCAGTACTCTAAACAAAAAAAGAAAAATAAATAAATAAAAACAAAAAGTCTTGTCTGTTTTATTGTTCATTTCAGCTTTAGAGACAATATTTTACATTTTCATTAACATTCATTTGCAACACACTGCAACACGTGGCCTACAAACATGGAAGCCATGACCTACAATACCAAACACTCACACGCTCTCTCACGTTCAAGTCTGCACTCGTGCCCGTGTACGTATTTTACGTTATTTATTCATGCTGTTATAATTGTTTGCCTTTAAAATTTTAACTAAAATTTAATTAAAATTACGTTAAATAACTAAAACGTTGTTTTTAATGCTTTTCAAATGATTTAAACCTATTTACAGATTTTTAATTTTTCATACTTTTCTCAATTAAAATGATCCTAATACATTCCCCTTGCTTTCTCAATGCTTAAATTAGCAAAATATTTTAGTAAAATATAAATAATGTCTAGAAATCTCTAGAAAGAGTTTAAGTAATTTTATAAATATTTTGCAATTCTTTATGAGAAATACTAGATACGTTTGCTTATATTAATTTTATATTTTCTTTCTTTCTTTCTTTCTTTCCTTTCGTTAACAGTGTAAACACCAGGTGAAATGTCACATTGAGAAATGCTGTGTTTTTTTTAAATGAAATGTTTACAGTGCAATTATTCTGAATGTCTGACTTTGGCTCGTAATCAGGACGTAATTAAAGCATTTCAGAGCGATGATTGCAGTCATTACCGCTGAATAAAACAATGTGTGTTGTGGAACAATTAATCTCTGAACTAATCCGATTCTCCTTTACCACACACACACACACACACACACACACACACACACACACAGTGATCGCTGGTGTCTCAGACTGACTAAGTTTCCAAACAAACGCATAAATAATAGCGAGTGTGATTGTGACCTCTCCAAACTCCCAGTTTAATCTCGACTACGCTGCTGCACACTGCACTTCCAGCTCCGCTTTATTTAAACATTACAACGTTTTGTCCTCAGGGACGTGTCCCGTCTCCACAAACTCTGCACAACAACGAGAATTTAATTTCCCACAAGGCCTCACTGCAGCATCACGTCAGCAGCAAGACAACAAAAGCCAAAGGTAAGGACTTTTTCCTTACGACTTATTCCTCGCGCTGCCGTGTGTCCTCTCTGTCATTACACACATCCTCTCTGTCATTACACACGTCCTCATGCTGCCGTGTGTCCTCTCTGTCATTACACGCGTCCTCATGCTGCTGTGTGTCCTCTCTGTCATTACACGCGTCCTCATGCTGCTGTGTGTCCTCTCTGTCATTACACGCGTCCTCACGCTGCCGTGTGTCCTCTCTGTCATTACACACATCCTCTCTGTCATTACACACGTCCTCATGCTGCCGTGTGTCCTCTCTGTCATTACACGCATCCTCATGCTGCCGCGCGTCCTCTCTGTGATTACACACGTCCTCATGCTGCCGCGCGTCCTCTCTGTCATTACACGCATCCTCTCTGTCATTACATGAGTCCTCACGCTGCCGCGCATCCTCTCTGTCATTACACACGTCCTCACGCTGCCGTGTGTCCTCTCTGTCATTACACGCATCCTCTCTGTCATTACACACGTCCTCATGCTGCCGTGTGTCCTCTCTGTCATTACACACGTCTTCACGCTGCCGTGTGTCCTCTCTGTTATTACACATGTCCTCACGCTGCCACGTGTCCTCTCTGTCATTACACACGTCCTCATGCTGCCATGTGTCCTCTCTGTCATTATACACGTCCTCACGCTGCCGCGTGTCCTCACTGTCATTACACATGTCCTCACGCTGCCACGTGTCCTCACTGTCATTACACATGTCCTCACGCTGCCATGTGTCCTCTCTGTCATTACACACGTCCTCACGCTGCCGCGTGTCCTCTGTGTCATTACACACGTCCTCACTCTGCTGTGTGTCCTCACTGTCATTACACATGTCCTCACGCTGCCATGTGTCCTCTCTGTCATTACACACGTCCGCACGCTGCTGTGTGTCCTGTCTGTCATTACACATGTCCTCACGCTGCCGTGTGTCCTGTCTGTCATTACACATGTTCTCGTGCCACTGTGTGTCCTTTGATCTTAAATATCCAGACAGTGTGTTACTATTGGTGTGTCCACTCCATCATTAAACCTGTCTTCATGCTGTCTGTCCTCTCTGAGCTTCAACAGTGTGTCCACTCTGCCATTAAACAAACCCTAATTGATATGTGTCCTCTAAGTTTAAACAGCAGGACAGTGTGTTACTGCTGGAGTGTCCTCAGTGTCATTAAGCACAACCCCATAACCCTCTGTACTTATTCATGATTAGCTCCGTCACACACCACCTCATCATCGAAAAAGCTTAGACAAGTGTTCATTTGCTTCAACAGCTCCAGGTATATAGAGTGTTTCTATTCAGGGACAACTGAAAGTGTCCCTCCTGAAAGTGTCTCACAACCCTGTCCTCCCCGAAAGGTTTCCTTCTTTAATCAGGGTGTGATAAACTGCACGATGTTCACAGTGACAGAATCAATAAACCTTCAGAGTCTCTAATCCTCATGTACTCACTGCTGTTCTGATTTCCTTCTGGATTTTTCTACACCGAGTTGTAGGGTTGTGTTGATGAGGAGTGGGGGGGGGGGGGGGGTGGATGAACTGTCAGGTCTGGAGTTCAGCTAAAGTTTTACGCCTAACAATCTTAAAATGCTTTAGGTCTCGGTATAAAAACAAAATAAATCTGGGTCAAAGGAAAAAACAGCTGAAAAGTGCCATTTCTTCCTGACACTTTAAAGGGGTGACTGTGTGAAACAGCACTCCTTCATCTGAATTCATCACAACATCCCTGTGTAAAAACAGAGCGCTAACAGCAAAGCAAAGCAGAGAGAGAGAGGGAGAGGGAGAAGGAGCAAAAAGAGAGAGAGAGAGAGAGAGAGAGAGAGAGATGGAGCAAAAGAGCAAGAGAGAGAGATAAACAGAGAGGGAGAGAGAGCAAGAGGGAGAGAGACAGAGATAGAGAGGAAGAGATAGGGGAAAGAGAGAGAGGAGGAGAGAGAGGAAGGGAGAGAGAGAGAGAGAGAGATGGAGCAAAAGAGCAAGAGAGAGAGATAAACAGAGAGGGAGAGAGAGCGAGAGGGAGAGAGACAGAGATAGAGAGGAAGAGAAAGGGGAAAGAGAGAGAGGAGGAGAGAGGAAGGGAGAGAGAGAGAGAGCATGAGGGAGAGAGGGAAAGAGACAGAGATAGAGAGGAAGAGAGAGAGGGGAGAGAGACAGAGATAGAGAGGGAGGGAGAGAAATAGAGAGTGGAGAGAGAGAGAGCGAGAGAGGGAGAGAGAGCATTAGGGAGAGAGGGAAAGAGACAGAGGTAGAGAGGAAGAGAGAGAGGGGAGAGAGACAGAGATAGAGAGGGAGGGAGAGAAATAGAGAGTGGAGAGATAGAGAAAGAGAGAGAGAGAGCAAGAGAGAGAGACAGAGAGATGTAAAGAGAAAGAGATAGAGTGAGAGTGAGAGAGATAGAGAAAGAGAGAGAGAGCAAGAGAGAGAGACAGAGAGATGTAAAGAGAAAGAGATAGAGTGAGAGAGTGAGAGAGAGAGAGAGAGAGGGAGAGAGAAATGGAGGGAGAGAGAGGGGGAGCAAGAGAGCGAGAGAGACAGTTAGAGAGAGAGAGGGAGAGAGAGAGAGAGGGAGGGCATCTGCGTGTTCAGTCCTGCCAGGCGCTCATTCTCTTCCGTCCTATTAGCCGGCGCTTCCTCCAGCACTGAACCCTGACAGGCTGAAATGCGGAGATTTACTGAGTGTTTATATAGAAAAATAACGCCTGAGGAACGCCTCCATAAAGAAATGTTCATTTACTGAATATCTAACTTCTAGTGAAAGGTTTATCTCTGAGGTGAGAAATATATTCATTTCTGATAGAATTATGTGAAAATGTACTCTCAAGGTTCATTCCTTCAGTGTGTCACAGCTGCTGCATCTGTCTGACGGATCACCCCCACACCACCAGAGGGCGCCTCCCCGAGTCTACAGACTCTTCTTCACTTATCATTTCCTACACACTCATGACCTGTATGAAGCACGTGGTCACGAATATTCAACCCCGGGGTTTGTGGACTATAAGTTCTGACCCTTGCCTTGCTACGCTGTACTTGTTTGGATTATTCTTTGGATCTTGAATCTTGGTTCTGGCCCGTTCCTTGTTACTGAGTTTTGGATTTTAGACAGTATTTAAATCTCACTCACATGGATCCTAAAATCTCTCCTGATTCATGCTTACAACAATTAAAACAGCTTAATAAACACACAAACTTCAGTATAATCAAATCGATTCCTTCAGTTTGTCAGTTATAAGACTTCATTTAAGACTTATTTTATTTATTTATGCTAAATCAAGGGCTCCCAAAGTAGCACTCACGACTGCTTGAATTACAAAAGAGAGACACTCGCAATCTCCTCTTCTGTTTGTTCATTTATTTTACAAATTAATATTACGACTGTCATGAATGAAGAAGGATATTGCTTGCAACTATTTTGAAATGATTCTGAGTCACATTCAAACAAGCCACGTTTACACGTTTTATAGATGTTTTGCTATCCTGACACTAGCGTAGGAGTTCAGCAATAACAATGGACAAATTTGTCCATCCATCCAGCTCCACTAGCTCCTCAAAAACATTGTGTGAATCTGATTCAGTGGAACAACCGAAGTCTAGAAAACAAACAGGAAAATACGTCGAAACATTAACTGACTATGAATTTACTGTATAAGCATGACGATAAATAATGAGCAGAAACCTGTGTGAGTTTTAGTGCAGTGCAAAAACACAGATATTTCTTTGCGTGCACTGAAAAGGACGGTCCACATTGCAAGCCAGTGTTTTTGTGAAGCTGAGAAGAAGCACATGTGTCTCAGTGCTCAGTGCTCGCAGAGCTGAAGCGCTCGAAGGTTTCTCAGCACGCTCGCTTTCAACGCATCCACCTGGCTGTCATGTCGTCTGACTACGTACACCAGGATCACGTCTCACAGCGTCAACTGGAATCAGACATTTTTGGTGTTTTTTGGAGCATTTTTGTGAGTACACATATAGATATCTGATACTACTATCCCTTGTATTTAGTTCACTTACGTTAATGACGTGATAAAATATTGAAATGGTACCGTCGTCCAAAATTATAAAGAAAAGAAATAAAAATGTGGCGTGGTCGAGGTTTGGGGTCACAGAAAGTTTCTGATGACCAAAAGGTGAAAAAAGTGTGGAAGCACAAAGACAAAGAACAAAATGATAAAACCATGAAAGCTTTTATGAGCATGAACTGAAAAATTAGACCACACACACACACACACTCACACACTCAGGTCCATATGTCCTCTTAGCTGCACTTAGACTACATCAGGTTGCATTAGACCTGTTTTGTGATAAAAGGGGAAAAAACATCCCGCTATTATTTCCATCAGCCTCCATTTCACCAAACTCAAGAAACATGTGATGGTCTGAAATAAGACAAATAGCGAGAGAGAGAGAGAGAGAGACAAACTGAAGGATGAAGGATACAGCAGCACATTCTGGCAGTAAGAGGAGATCTGTGGCAGAAAAGAGGAGAAATGGCGTGTAATTGAATTTAAAAAACCCGAAACCTTGGCGAGATCAGAAAAACCTCACATTCAGAACCGAGTCATGAGTCCAGCTCGGTGGAATCTGTGCGACTCTGTCACTGTGAATCCAAATTCCCTCCATCAGTCCGTGATTTTTCCCATCAGCCGGGGATTTGAGGGAAAGTTTACACCGACTCACGGATAACACTTTCCCTCTCAGTGGTTTAAACTCATTTCAAGGCTGAGTCCGCTTCAATTTTCTGGATCAGTGGAATGTTTTAGGCGACTTGGACACTTATCACACCTACCTACTGCGGGGAGGGGACGCTAACTGCCTCACGGTGACATTAACACCATGCTAACCATCAGATTGATCAAGGGTGGAGGGCAGAGGATCAGGAATGAGTAAACTTCCTTCTCCATGTTTCTCCACTGAGTTGTGTGTGTGAGTTTTGTGTGTGTGAGTTTTGTGTGTGTGTGTGTGTGTGAGCAAAAACATGCATTTCGAAGGTTGTACACATCTGTATTTCTTCTCCTGTTGAGTGCCCCCTAGTGAGAACTGTTTCAACAGGAACAGGAAATGAATGTTAGGATTAGGATTAAGATTAGGGGCGGGGTTATGGTAAGGGGCGGGGTTAACACATATACTTTAAATACAGCTTAATTCATACATTACAGCTGATCTCGCTTATTTATTACAATAACTTTGAGTTTCTGTACAAGATTTTAACTGTGGAGTCCACATTCGACATCTGAAATATATATTTTAAAATAAATAAATTAAATAAGAGAAAAGCATTAAAGATCTCAAACACATTATATATATATATATATTAATCCCTGTCAAACAAACAAACAAACAAACAAACAAACAAAACTAAAAGCATGCTTCTTCCGTTTAGGGCTTAGTTAGTTTAGTTATATTTCAGTGACTTTTTTGAAGTCATCCCTGATTTTTAAATTTAAATCCGATTTAAAACATATTTCCTCTCCAAGGCATTTGAGTCGTTTCAGGTCTCCATCATCCGGCTATCTGTTCGTTTTTCTCTGGTTATTGGTGAAGTTTATTTTTGTTTTCTCTCTATTGTCTTATTTAATCAACTTTCTTTCTTAATCGTGTTGTCTTTGTTTTGTTTTATTCTGTCTATCTTACGCTGATTTGACTGATTTTACTCTGCAGCACTTCAGTTACATTGCTGTCTTTTAAATGTGCTGTGGACATAACATGGACTTGATTTCTAATTCTATTCATTTTACTTTTTCTTCTATTTTAATAATTTATTTTTAATATTTTTGTTTATTTTGTTTCTTTTTTGTGTTTTTTTTTCTTTAATTTGCAATTTTATTATATGTACCTACTTACAACAGGGTTATACAAATAAATAAATAAATAAATTTCCTACTAGACCCAAAAATGTTATTTAATCTTACATTAAATTTTAAACTGTTAACCCAAACAGAGATGCATTTAGATTTTTAATGATTTTAGCTGATTTCATTTAACTTTCAGTAAAACCTGATGATTATTCAGGATATATTTTTTTTTAAATCATGTGATATTTATTTTCAAAAGTCACAAAAAGCAAACACGTTTCTGCCACCTGAAAAAAACACAACTCATTTTAACCGGATCAAAGCATAAAAAAGGAGAAAAACATCAGCTAAAAAAGCAATTTCACCATCATGACATCTGTACAAACGTGTGTGTGTGTGTGTGTGTGTGTGTGTGTGTGTGTGAGTAGAGGGGACGATAAGCTCCCAAGCAGCCGAGAAAGTTTAAATCCCCTCATTTAATCTGGTACTGCGAGCTGTTATCTCTCTCACACACACACACACACACACACACACACACACAGCCTTCCTGTCCATGGTAAAACATGTTTAGTGTGTGTTGAATATTCTGAATAGAAGTAAGATGATGTTAGCAAATCTCCAGCCAATCACACGCAGGCTCTCAGGCACTAAAGCTCTCAGGCTCCGCCCACTACAGTGTGTGTCGTTAGAGCTCTTATTAAAGTGTCGGCCATTTTCAGGCTCAGTTTTAAAAGCTGGCATCCAAACCTACTGCAACAACATTTCATAACAATCCTGATAACATCTCAACAAAATCAATGTGTGTGTGTGTGTGTGTGTGTGTGTCACAACCCAAAATAAATGCAAATAATAATTACCAAGCAGAAGGTGACGTTTGATTTGTTCATCATTTATAGGAAGTTAACACTGTCTCCTGTCTCAGAACCACAAATGCATGCATAAATAAATAAATAAATAAATAAATAGTTTTTCCCATTGTTTTATATTATAACTAAAAATTAATTAAATAAAACAGGAAACTAAAAAGAAATTGTTAAACGATTATTTTTTCACTTCCTTTGGCCATTGCTTTTTTAAGTGAAATTTTTTTTTTAAAAAATCAATATTTTTCTTTCGATTTATTTTGTATTTTAAATCATAAGATGGATACAGTCCCCACCAAAAGTATTGGAACGGCAAGGCCTAGTCTTTTGTTTTTGCTCTACACTGAAGACATCTTTGGGTTTGAGATCCAAAGATGAATATGAGATGATAGATCAGAACTTCAGCTTTCATTTCCTGATCTTTACATGTAGAACTCAGAACATGGCACTTCAGTGGAGAACACAATGTTTAGACGAGCAAAAGTTCAACTGACAAAAAATTCAGACAGATGAATAATTAATTGACTTGTATAATTAATTGACATATTTAAGTGCTGAATGTGGTTAAAAAGCTTATTTTTGCAGTAAACAAGCACAGACTGAAATCTACTGAGCCTTTCAGAATAACTCCACTCGATGTTGATCTTATTATCAAGCGATCGTGGGTTCGAATCCCATGACACAGCCATCCATGACTGAGAGATGAAGAAAGCAAGATGACCATCTGTCTCTCTCTGTTTCCTGATGTGTCTCATATTCAGTCCCTGATTGTTCTCATTCCTCACCACAAAGTCTCACAGAGTTACTGAGATTTACTTCCCTGTTCCTGTGTAAGTCCACAGTCACGAGTATTGATCTGTCTATATTTCCTTCCTGTGCTCTGACTGCTGTTGGAATTATCCTTAAATAAAGAACACAGAGTTTACACACTTCTTCAGCTCCTAAGTTACACTTATAGACTGTAAGTATAGACTTATAGACTTTTAATTATTCAGATTTAATTATTTTAATTATTCATTTGAGTTTCAGCTATGGAATCTATCCTTTTTTTATTGGGTCATGGCTAGCCCTAAATAAAATCAAACTCCTTTTTCTATTTTTTTTTTTTGGTTTGTGAATATATTGCTGTTGAGAAAAACCTGACACTCTGATGTTTCAGAGCAGTGAGTGTGAGCTCAGTGTGTTGACGGCGTTAGAGGAAGTGTGAGACTGCGAGCTGCTCCGTGATCAGCCGTGTTGTTAATGACACAGTAACGCATCAGAGCTGCTGATTAACCTGGAGGAAGTCTTTCTGATCACACTGTATCCATGGCAACAGACAAGCATTAATGCAGTGTGTTGCTCTTTCTGGGTCGAGAGCTTGAGGTCAGGGTTCTTCAGATCCAACATGTCAGTGCTTACTGGGTGAAAAAGAGATGTTTTAATGAGTATCAGGAACTCTTATCCTCCTTCTGATCCTCTCGAGCTTTTACCAAATCAAGGTTAACAACACGCCAAATAAATTCAAACAGTTCTCCAGTTTCAATGTCATCTTCAACCATTCTCCATCTCCACTACCAACATCCCTATCACTCTTTAAAAATCTAGAAGGTTTATCAGAAAGAATTCCCAGTAGACCCCCATTTTGGAAGCTAAGAACCCTTAATTACCCAATGAACCCTTAAAGAACCCTTGAAGAACACTTTTTCCTCTAATAGTACTTCCAGTCCTCTCACCTCATCATCTGCACACTCTGCTCGAGCAGATCAGCTTCCAAAGCTTCAACTTTCATTCTAATACTGGCATCAACACCATCGCTCTCCTCATCTCGTAGGTCACTAATCAGCTGAGCTGAGTCTCCACCATAACCTAGCGTGGTAGCTGAACTGCATTCTGGGTCTTTGAGTCTAGCTTTTGTTACAACATCTGCACAACTTCTTTGCCAGATTTCTCATTAATATCATGTTGATCATTACTGAAAAATGAAAAATCAGTGAGAAAGGAAAGAAACTCTTGTTTTTAAGAGCTAATGGTGAAACCTGACCGTTATCACTTGTGCTTGAGATGCTTTTCTCCTATTAACCTCCACTGAACCTGCGCAAGCAATCACATCAGCATGAACAAAACAATTAGCACCATAATCATTAAACACATCACAGATATTTCAATATAAATATATTCAAAGTGTAACAGGATGAAGGCATTTACTCATTTCACACACACATTTATTCAGAGTAAGTTAGAAGTAAACTAAAGTCAAACATCCTGGAGTCTATCTTCAGTAAACTGACGCTGGATTATTAGACATTATTACTATTAGACACTGGATTCTTATTAAATTCCTTCTACTACAGACAGAAGTACTTGTACTAGGACCACATGCAGTTAGAAGTAAGCTTTCTGATTACAGAGTTACTCTGGATGGCCTTTCTGTTTCATCATCTACAGCAGTAAAAGACCTTGGTGTGATTATCGACTCTAGTCTTTCTTTTGAAGCTCATGTAGATAATAT
>CM075007.1:29524852-29535095 GCA_037576675.1 Pangasius sanitwongsei | reverse complement strand
AAATCCTAACACACAAACTAGCATCACTGTTAAAATCCTAACACACGAACTAGCATGATAGTTAAAATCCTAACACAGAAACTAGCATCACTGTTAAAATCCTAACACAGAAACTAGCATCACTGTTAAAATCCTAACACACAAACTAGCATGATAGTTAAAATCCTAACACACAAACTAGCATGATAGTTAAAATCCTAACACACAAACTAGCATCACTGTTAAAATCCTAACACACAAACTAGCATCACTGTTAAAATCCTAACGCACAAACTAGCATCACTGTTAAAATTCTAACGCACAAACTAGCATCGTAGTTAAAATCATAAAAGATTGTTACAAGATGTTCATTTACATTAGAAAATCACAACTGAAATCTAATTCTTAAATACATACAAAATATATACATTTGAAAATGTGAAGTTTCATACATAAATTATTATTATTATTATTATTATTATTATTATTATTAGGGTAACATATAGAATTCCAAACCCAATCCATATTCCTCCTTCATCCCTCCTGTAGCGCTGTAATTATTCCACCTCACGTTTTAATCGTAAACCCTCACATTTCCCCGGAGAGACGTAAAGAGCGAGAACTGAATATTATAAAGACACTGTGAGGGAAATGAGTTTCGATCACATCAGAGCTGGAATAAAACTGGAATCACTGCGGCACAAGACGTGTGTAGATTATTTTTAAAATAATGCTTATTCTATACGTATTATATAATTTAATTACTGAATCTGATCATTCAGCATATTATTATTTATTTATAATGAGAGATTGTATGTAATTAGGAAAGCAGCTGATGCAGTGCCATGACACGTCACAGAGAGAGAAAATAAGAGAGACGTAGGTCATGTGGTCAGACGTCACGCATTAGTTAAAGAAGATTTCATTAAAACAACAAATCATTGGTCAGGAAATGAGCAGGAATGAAACAAATAGATGAAGGAGCTCAGTATGAGCTGCATAACCGAATAATCACTAATCTTTTAAGAAAAAAAAAACATCCCAGAAGATATTTTTGGGTAAATTTGTACACCCAGACACATGTTAGTTTGAATTTTAGCTTGAATCAAACATTTTAATCATTAGCATGATTTTACCTTTGTGTACAAGAAGCTAGTAAACAAGCTAATACACAAACTAGCATTAAAGTAAACAAGCCAATACACAAACTAGCATTAAAGTAAACAAGCTAAAAACAAACTAGCGTTAAAGTAAACAAGCTAATACACAAACTAGCATTAAAGTAAACAAGCTAAAAACAAACTAGCGTTAAAGTAAACAAGCTAATACAGAAACTAGCGTTAAAGTAAACAAGCCAATACACAAACTAGCGTTAAAGTAAACAAGCTAATACACAAACTAGCGTTAAAGTAAACTAGCTAATACACAAACTAGCATTAAAGTAAACAAGCTAAAAACAAACTAGCATTAAAGAAGAAAAAGATGAATAAGCAGAAGAAGAAGAAGAAGAAGAAGAAGAAAAAGAAGAGAGGGAAGTAAAAGATGAAGAAGCAGAGGAAGAAGTAGAAGAAGAAGAAGAAGAAGAAATAGAAAAGAAGGAAGTAAAAGAAGAAGAAGCAGCGGAAGAAGTAAAAGAAGTGGAAGAAGAAAAAGAAAAACTTTCTGATATAAGAAGAAGAAGACGACGAACGAGTACCTTCAGTGCTTGGCCCCTAATAATAATCTTATTGGTCTTGGAATGAAAGTATCTTTTTCTAGTAATACAGCAGCCTTGAATGTGAAAAAGGTGGTGCGTAAATAAGAGAAGTGATTATTATTCACACGGACGGAGAAGCGACAGTTAAAGACGCAGCTTCCTTCTTCTCTCAGCGGTAAAGTGTTCCGATTAAGCAGCGTGAAGGTGAAGCAGTGAAAGCACCAGCTTTCAGAAGAAGTGCACTGTATTAAAGGAATTAAATGACAGGAGCGTGAAGAGGTGAGTTCACCTTGTCGCATGTATTATAGAGCATAATAACACAGGCATTAGCACGACGGCGTTATAATGAACACACGCTGCGCTGCATAACGAGCGTGAACATGCTAATGAGCTCGGCTGCTCCTTCTCAAAGGCCTACGTGAACAAATCTCAAATAAAAATAATTAAATAAAATACCACATGTTCTGGTCTTTCCTGAGTATCAGAGATAGTTTTATCCTCCACAGTCGTCCCTAAAAGTCTACTCTATTAAAGAGCACTTTATTATTTTATCTTTTATTTAAAGAGAAAGTTCTTCATGTCCTCCGTCAGCTCGGTGATTTATTTACTTTTAACGTTAAAAAAATCAGAGCAATTTAATAAATTAGCTCATTTGTCTACAGGAGTTTGATCTCACACAGAAAACTGAGCCGGCATGTGCATATGTGAAGGGAAGTGTGTAAAAGTATTGGCACACATTACTAATACTTAAACAAGCTCCATTTCAAACACACACAATGTCTCAGGCTGATTAAAGCTCCAGATAGTATACAGCTTTTCTTTATCATGATCGTACTTTTTATAGTTAAATTCATTATCCAGTATTACGATCACATGACCATGTAACGTAACGTGCAGGTTTCCAGCAAATAAATAATAAATAAATAAATAAATGCTGGACATGAACTCATTCTGCTTCTGTTAATTTATAGACGGCCGGACGTGAGAGGAGTCCCTGTGATATCATTATTAACCTGACTCTATGAGCTGTGTACAGACTCGGCCGCTTACCTTAAACATGATGTCACTATTTATGCAGGGAAAGTTTCTGGTATTCAGAGCCGGCTTACACACATGCTTTAAGAGGATTTTCCCTCCATATTTGTCTTGAGTGGAAGACGCGGTTTTTCACTAGTGTCTAGACCACCATCTTTAAACACAAACCCTCACCTTTACACTTGTATCAGGGATACAAAATGCAGACTAAAAAAGGAAATAGTGTTGTTTCACTCCTCGAGATAAGCGATGTCTCTGATGAAGATGCGTCTTCTCCTTTTCCTCACTCACAAGAAAAAAGGTCAGAATCATGAGGAACTGAGACACGCCTCTGTTATGGAAAAAAGTATATATTTATTTGTGCATCTTGCGAGACGGACTCGGTCAGCAATCACAACAGAAAATAGAGAGAGCACGCAAGCCCCTTCTCTCCCTGGATGAAGTTCTTTTATACAATATTTCTACTTTCTTATCTTACTATTTCTCATTGGTGGCATGTATTTTACGTGTGCTGTTCACGTGGCGATCACGAATGTAGTGTGATTGCCTCATGATCCACGTGTTCGTCATTTTCCACTTCAACAGTTACATTATTACTACACAGAGTAATTTCAACCTTAAATAGAAACGGTATATAAAATTTCCACCACAGCCTCTGTTTTAGACAAACTCCGCCCCCATGTGCGTAACTATCACGTAAGTTCTGAATAGCGCTTAAATCTGTAGTTACATCTGAGCTCAGAATAAATATGAGCTCAGGATAAAAAATAGATCCTAAAGCAGCATCGGTGCCTGAGCTGCATGTAAACACTTCAGAAAGGCTAAATATTTTGCTGTAATGGCAAGCTAAAAGACGAGTGTGTAGGAAAAACAGACTCAAGCACCTGCTAATGGAGACTGTACACAGCAACACAAAGAGAAGAATAAAACCTGAGGGAAAGACAGAAATCCTGAGAGACATTTAATAGGTCGGCATTAATGCTGTGGACGAGCCACAAAGCAAGTTAGTTCCTGTTCTCACTTACGCTATAGCAGCTATAAACAGTCGTTCCCTCACCAGCCTCTCTTTATTCTCTCTCTTAAAGTTAATAAGACAAAAAAAAAACACAAAGCGTAAACTCCTCTGTCCTGAAGATGTCCGAAAACTTAAAGTTACAGCTTCACCTCTGACTGTTACAAAGCGCTGACATTGGAGACTCCTTCCATAAATGTTACATAAACATCTCCTCACAGAATTACACATGGTTTTTTTAATTCATTTTAGTATAGAAACGATAACAATAACAAGCGCATTAATGTCTATAAACCTGTGAATTGCAGCTGCACTACTGTCAGAGCTGCTGTTATAGAAAGAGGGATAAATGAACGAGTTTATCTCCATGTCTTCAGTTAAAATAAGAGTAAACGAGTGAAAGAGCTCTAATTGGTGAAGAGATAAATGGTGTCTCTTCACTCAAGTGTGTTAAATATTAATAATCCAATCAGCTGGGTTTTAAAGGGCAACTGAACATTTAACAAAATTAATAACACAGAGAGAGAGAGAGAGAGAGAGAGAGAGAGAGAGCGAGGTTTGTAACAACCACAGACACGTGTACACACTCGTGTGATGGGGTTAAACAGAAACACTAACACACTGATCAGGACACTGATAATGTTGTTACACAAACCTGGCAGTGTGTCAGAGAGGAGATAAATCCCTCGCTCAGCAGAGAGAGAGAGAGAGAGAAAGAGGACGAGTGTGGGTCAGACGGCCGACTGCCAACACTAATCTCTTTCTAATCTTCCCCTAATCTCCACTATCCCTTACACACTCACCTAGAAATAAATAAATAAATATAATACGGTCAAAATGCTAATGTGGCACTAGTGGGAATATTAGTCATGTAAACAGAAGACTCTCCATAATACTGAGATTAATTCTCATCCATGTTAATTATTCACTTCAGTTTTTATTTTTTAGTTATTTCTTGTCATTCTCTTATGTAAGAAACTGTTTTGCTGCCATTTGCGCTAACATTTAGGGTAGCAGTGTTACATCCAACCTGTAGGGGGAGCTCTCTACAGTAGAGCTGTGTCTGTAGGTGGCAGAGAAAGATGCTCCTCTAACCCTTCTTTTCTTTAACAGGTAAGATTAACAAAATGCAATGAATGTTGCGATGCATGTATTATCCACTGATGCATTTCAGTCGAATTATTGCTGTTCTGATGGGCGCTTATTACACTGTACTTCTAATAGAACTGCATCATTAAAAAAATACAAGACAAGATTTGTACTTGTATATATGATCAGCCATAACATTAAAACCACCTGCCTAATATTGTGTAGATCCTCCTTGTGCCTCCAAAACAGCTCTGACCCGTCGAGGCCTGGACTCCACAAGACCTCTGAAGGTGTGCTGTGGTATCTGGCACCAAGACGTCAGCAGCACATCCTTTAAGTCCTGTAAGTTGTGAGGTGGAGCCTCCATGGATCAGACTTGTTTGTCCAGCACGTCCCACAGATGCTCGGTTGGATTTGACAGTGAGCTCTTTGTCATGTTCCTCAAACCGTTCCTGAACAGTTTCTGCAGTGTGGCAGGGAGCATCATCCTGCTGAAAGAGGCCACTGCCATTAGGGAACACCGTTGCCATGAAGGGGTGTAACTCGGTCTGCAGCGATGTTTAGGTAGGTGGTACGTGTCACAGTAACATCCACATGAAGGCCAGGACCGGAGGTTTCCCAGCAGAACATTGCCCAGACCATCACACTGCCTCCGCCAGCTTGCCTTCTTCCCATAGTGCATCCTGGTGCCATCTCTTCCCCAGGTAAACGACGCACACGCACCCGGCCGTCCACATGATGTGAAAGAAAATGTGATTCATCAGACCAGGCCACCGTCTTCCATTTCTCCGTGGTCCGGTTCTGATGCTCACCTGTCCATTGTAGGCACTTTTGGCAGTGGACAGGGTCAGCATGGGCACTCTGACCCAGTCATCTAGACATCACAATCTGGCCCTTGTCAAAGTCACTCAGATCCTTATACTTGCCCATTTTTCCTGCTTCCAACACATCAACTTCGAGAACTGACTGCTCACTTGCTGCCTAATAATCCCTCACCTTTACAGCTGCCACTGTAACAACATAATCAGTTATTCACTTCAACTGTCAGTGGGTTTAATGTTATGGCTGATCGGTGTATATATATGATTGATTGATAATAATCAGTAATTATTAATGGGTCATCATTTAATTTAATTAATCCTTTAACAACTTTACCTACAAGCTATAACTTTGCTCACACACACACACACACACACACAGTCTCCACCTCTGGAGGCTAAGTGCATTTGATTAGTTAAACATTAAAATGAATTTTGGCTCGCGGTTCCTCCTCCCACTCGTCCCCGTACTCACTCCACTTTAAAAGTGTTTAATCTCGACTCCAAATTGTGGATAAATCATTGTGTCAGATCTGTTAAGGAGCCTGTGGAATGTTCCGGAGAGTGGACGTTATTTACATCCCGCCTGGGGAAAGAGTCTCAGCCTCGATAAATAAACACTTCTATTTACACACTGCAGCCTTATTCATTATTCAGTGTTAGTGTGAACTCACAACTATAATCTCACTAATGTGTGTGTGTGTGTGTGTGTGTACACTGAGTTTACATTTCCGTGTATAATAGAGCGAGTACGTGTGTATACGTGTGTGTGACTGATTGCAGTATATTTTAAATAATAATTTGCATCTGAATATTTTTTTCTAATATAGTTTCTAACGAACTATTAACAGATTAACACTAACACGCCATATTTAACAGGTTAACTTCAGAACTAGCATTACTGTAAACACATTAACTAGCATTACTGTAAACACTTTAACTAGCATTACTGTAAACACATTAACTGCATTACTGTAAACACATTAACTAGCATTACTGTAAACACATTAACTGCATTACTGTAAACACATTGTCCTAAACGAACTTACTAGAGCTAAAGTAAACAGGCTAAACACAAAGTAGCTTTATATAATAAAATGTTATTTTAATACATTTATTACTGCTGTAAATAAAAATGAAGATAATGCTAATAAAGATATACAGCCTGTGTTAGAAACTAGCGCTGGAGTAAACAGGCTAACGATATCCATATTTATGCTAGCTTGAGTTGATTTATATTTTACACATGTTGCTCTTTATCTCGTGAATAACCAATGTTTGGAACAAAATGTTAAAATCAGAGGAGTAGAAAAACTGATGAGAAGTAATCAAAAGAAACTTTCCACGTGTTAGCGAAGTCATGTTAAAATTAGCTGGTTGCAGGTTTACACTGGTTTTAACCGGTTTAAACTGGTTTCTGCTGGTTGGTTCTGGTCTGTTGCTGGACGGTGACCCTTGTGGAGAAACTGTTTCTTCTTTTAAAAATAAAATTATGCAATCTAAATTCAGATTTTGGGTGAAAAATACTACATTTCAGACACCAAACATGTCTGAAAAACTTCAGTAACTTGAGTAAAGAATGATTTGTCACAGACAGATAAAATAATGAATAATACACAATAAATATTTCATTACACAGTCACAGAGAGTGAGTTTTAATTATTTTAGTCGTCTAAAAAATGTCAGCATGAACACACACGCAAGATTTATGTAGGATTCAGCAGGACCAGTGGAGGTCATCACCTTGCCTGATAAAGAATGAACTGTATGTCATAAATAATGCATGATTAGGTTTTATTGTGGTAAAGTTTCTTAACTATTTACCCCAAAATGATCAACGTGTCTTCTTCTTTTCATAGTACTTACACAGCAATGTTAGCACATTAGCACTTTTGTTAGCATGTTAGCAGTGTTACACAGCACTTTAAAGTCATTTGAACTCTGCCTAATGATGTAATATCATCAGAGGAGATGTTTATTAATCAGAGACATCGTTTATCTGGAGCGATGAATATTTTATGGATAAAACGAATGAATGAAGTGAAAGTTTCCCTGTAAGTGAAGCAGATGAGCATTAGGTCAGATTATCCATAACACCATGGAGACATTTCCTTTCCATTTTCCATTCTTTCAAATTAACACACAAATCAACATAGTGACTTAAAAATGTGATTAAAAAAATCTCCTACATTTCACACACATTACGATTTCATCACCTCGATTTAGTGTCTCATTAAGTTTTGCTTAACTTTAGATCAGAGCACTATGTTAAAAAATGTAAAATAACAGTCAGTGCTGGATCAAGTGCTATTCTGTGTGCTGCTGTATAATGAATGTGGAAGCCATTTTGTTAAATTAAAGCAGTTAATGTGAGAATTACAACTAGGATTATTCATGCAGTAATGTACTGGTGATATTCAAGCCTCCTATTAGATTTATTTCAACACTCGCATCTTCTCACTCAGATATCATCATATTGGTCATTTTTAAATTGTCTCGATTTTATATTACATCGAATTACATTTGAGAGCAAGGAAAATAAAATGTTATTTCCTTCTTCAGTCTTTATTTTCTATCCCTGATTGTTTTTGAGCTTAAAGGTGAGTGTTTGTGTTTAAAGGTGGCGTAGACGTTAGTGTAAAACTCCGTCTCAGATGCTTCTACTCAAGAAAAATCTGGCAACCTCAGAGGTGTGAACTACACGCAGATGATTTTAATAATCTGAATGCAGAGCTCAGAAAATCTACTTAAGCAGCTGCGTAACCCAACTCTGAATACCAAGAACTTTCCTCACGGAAATACTGACGTAACTTTGAGACATAAATCGCAAACTTTGAGTACAAGGAACTTTCCCACTCTAGTGTCTCATTCCTCATTCTGTGTGTGTGTGTGTGTGTGTGTGTGTGTTGACAACCTGAGGCGAAGAGAAATAAAACAGACATACGCCGCCAACATCACACACACCTGTCTAAGTGGATTAACCTTCCCTTGGCCCAGCATGCATGAAGTGCAGCTCTACACACACACACACACAGTTGCTGAGCTGCAGTGAGAGTTGAGGCAGCTGCAGGAACACATCTGGAGCAGAGGCTGAAAGGCTGATAGACTGATCTCCGCAACTGGACGCACATCTGTGACGTACAAGATCAGAGACACGGTCACGCTCATCACACCGGTTCTGCTTCTCTTTCCGATCCACTCAACCTGAACGCCGTCTGACGCAGCACCGGATTCAGCATTCTACATCCTGCAACTGCAGATCAGGCAGCACAGTGTTCTAGACAACAGCTTATTCTAGAACCCTCTAGTCTCGGTTTGGGTGCTGTGTAGGTCCGGTTCTGGCTTCAGCACTGACTCAGATTGTGGTTCTGGTTTTGGGGAAATGATTCTTCCAGTCTGAGAGCTGAAAGTCTCTATGTCTGTCTATACACCTTTCTTATTTGTCTTTCTGTCTATTTCTGCCTGCCTATTTATCTGTTTTCTGTGTATATATCTATCTGTGTATATTTCTGCCTGTCTATCTGTCTGTATTTGTCTTTATTTTTCTATCTGTCTGTCTACTCTCTATCTGACTGTCTGTTTGTCTGTATATATGACTCTCTGTCTGTCTATCTGTCTGTATATATGACTCTCTGTCTGTCTGTCTGTACATATGACTCTCTGTCTGTCTGTCTGTCTGTCTTTATATATGACTGTCTGTCTGTTTGTCTGTATATATGACTGTATATATGTCTGTCTGTCTGTATATATGCCTGTCTGTCTGTCTGTATATATGTCTGTCTGTCTGTCTGTATACATGTCTGTCTGTCTGTCTGTATATATGTCTGTCTGTCTGTATATATGTCTGTCTGTCTGTCCATAAATAGGAGAGTATATATGTCTGTCTGTCTGTACATATGACTGTATATATGTCTGCCTGTATATATGACTGTATATATGTCTGTCTGTCTGTCTGTCTGTATATATGTCTGTCTGTCTGCCTGTATATATGACTGTATATATGTCTGTCTGTCTGTCTGTATATATGTCTGTCTGTCTGTCTGTCTGTCTGTATATATGACTGTATATATGTCTGTCTGTCTGTATATATGACTGTATATATGTCTGTCTGTCTGTCTGTATATATGTCTGTCTGTCTGCCTGTATATATGTCTGTATATATGTCTGTCTGTCTGTCTGTATATATGTCTGTCTGTCTGTATTTCTGTATATATGACTGTATATATGACTGTATATATGTCTGTCTGTCTGTCTGTATATATGACTGTATATATGTCTGTCTGTCTGTCTGTATATATGTCTGTCTGTCTGTATATATGACTGTATATATGTCTGTCTGTCTGTCTATATATATGTTTGCCTGTATATATGACTGTATATATGTCTGTCTGTCTGCCTGTATATATGACTGTATATATGTCTGTCTATCTGTATATATGTCTGTCTGTCTGTCTGTCTGTATATATGTCTGTCTGTCTGTATTTCTGTATATATGTCTGTATATATGTCTGTCTGTCTGTCTGTATATATATATGTCCGCTTTACACCACTGCATCCGACGCTTTGCATTGCACTTGGTGATGTGTGGCTTGGATGCAGCTGCTCGGCCATGGA